>CM029019.1:29738598-30036748 GCA_016801055.1 Panax notoginseng
TATTCGCAGCGGAAAATAATATTCTAGAGAAGAGTTACGTAGAGATTGAAATCTACGATTATCTTATGGATTAAAAGTCATCATCAACATTTTATCCTGTAATATCAACTAATAAATATCTTGAATATAAATGTGAATGTGACGCCCCCAAAATAGGTATACAACACCCATTCTGAGTCGCCAAATACATGGTACAGAAAGCAAACTACAACTTCAATAATACAATTGTCGTGCAAAATACGACAACACATACTGTGAGTTTAAATACAAATATTGTCTTCTAGACAATATCCACACTCAAATAAATCCTCATTACAATTATTCAAACACTATTTTACAGAAATAGTGAGGACTGCTAATACATCTTTCTAGAACCATCACTCCATACCCCGACTAGATCCTGCTATGTTCTCACCTCCTGAGAAGAAAAATGGAACAAAAAGGAAAAGGGTGAGCTCAACTAGCCCAGTAAAGAATATTATGACTAAGATAATATACAACAAATTATCGTTAGTCTTCAACAGGGAAAAATCTGATAAAATATAATCGACAACAAGTTTTAGATCAACAACTGCAGCGGAAACAACAAACCATTAGAAGAGTCAAGTAGAGAAAGAATTCTACTATCTTCTAAGATTTAAAAGTCCATCATCAATATTTTATCCCTGTAACATCAATTAATAATCATCTTTAACCAAATATTCATCTTTGCACTACAGGCCAAAGATATTCATTTGTATCAACTGTCAGTCATGTTCATCTAACACCTGTTCATCTTTTCATACAGGCCTATTCATGTTCATCATTTGCACTACAGGCCAAAGATATTCATCAAGTAATCATACATCTTTGCACTACAGGCCAAAGATATTCAGTAATATCATCATTTAGGACTGAGGATGATGAAAAATATCTTAAAGAGAACGAATCCAATGAGACAGAAGGACAAATAGTAGGGATTCGTATAACAGTTTATCCAAGATCAATAATACTTCATAATAATCAATTGTGAAGCAGAATTCAAAAATAAAGATTAAAACATGGATACAATCAAAGATAGTAACCATAATAGACATCTTGGACAAAAGGGGAAAATTTTATTTTTCGGTGAATAGTGCCGTATTCGTGAATAGTACCGTATACGTGAATAGTGCCGTATACGTGAATAGTAAACCCCGACACAAAAAGTTCCAAATTTGATAAAAACTCATATCAATATTTCAGCATAATGATATTGAAGAAAATAATATCATTTAGAGAAAATAATATCCCTTACCTCAAAATATCAGTACTTCTGGTCGGAATACCGGTATAAGGCTGAAAGAAACTTGCTCTGATGAATAGAAACTCTCAAAGTATCTAAATACTCACAAAATACACTCAATAATCTAGAGAGAGAGAAAGAGAGAAAACTTGTTTCTGGTGTGATTTTCAATTCTAACTTAGCCCTCTATTTATAGGAAAATTTTGGTAGGTTTGACCTGCAACCTGATGGCTTTACCTGCTACTATTCCCACCACCACATTTGAAATATAATTCAGCACATTTCTTCACCAACCACAAGTGGGGCCCACCAATTCTAGAATTTTCCACCAAAATGATAAACTCCGAAAATTCAACAATTTCTGAACCAGTCATCTTGTAAAATTCATAATAAATCATACGTTCATTTTTAACGGTTCAAAATTTGTGGACATATACTCAACTTATATATGTATAACATATCCAAAAATTACCACGATCCAACGGTCGGATTAAAAATTATAACCCCCGCAATATATCTCAAAAACCCTGATTTGATTTTTAATACCTCCATTCCGACAAAAATACTGATAAAAACCTCAACATTAACTCCTTCATTTTTAACCACAAAAATATATCCCTCATTTATATCCACATAAAATAAATATTTCCTTATCATATGAATCAATAATTAATTATTCACAAATAATATTACAGAATCACATTTATGACAACCAGGCCGTTCCCAGGAAAGAGGGGGCTTTCCAATAAGGATTTCTCCTTACTGGCGCGCAATTAGATGACCAAACCTCTCCTTAGACAGAACTTTCTAGACATTGCCAATAATGTTATCTAATAATATTATTCAAATAATATGAATTATTGATCTGATAAATGAAAATACTGTGCAGCAACAATTATTGAAACAACAATAATATAAAATATCAACGCAGCAATTATTGAATCAATAAAATAAAATATTGAATAATAACTACTGTAACAATTATTGAGTAGTGCCTTCTTACGTAAGAATCAATAATTGGTGCAATACCGTGTGCTACTGTATTTTAACCACCGGGTATTCCAACAGTATTAACGGTAACAACTACGCCGTTATTTATAAACAACTTATACTTGTCGTTTTCTTCATCCAATCGCTTTCCGTTATGGGGCCCACACAAGGCTGCGTCGTCGTACGAATATTCCCCGACAGCAAGAATATTCCACGACCAACCGAATATTCACCGACCAAAAATAAATATTTTATAACCACTTGCTTATTTTGTAAAATTTGCACATTTCACCCATAACCAAAGTATTATATCAAATTAACCCCTTATTATTCACAATAATATTTAGAGAAAATTTGATTTTATTCATTAATAAGTTGGGGTCTTACAACCTCCCCTCCTTATGAAATTTCGTCCTCGAAATTGACGTACGTACCTGATGTTTCAAAAAGGTGAGGATACCTCGCTTTCATTTCTGATTCCAACTCCCAGGTCATTTCTTCAATAGCATGGTTTCTCCACAAAACCTTAACTTGTGGTATAACCTTCGTGCGTAGGACATGCTCTTTCCTATCCAAGATCTTAACAGGTACCTCCTCGTACGTTAAATCTTCAGCTATCTCGTCTGGTTCTAACTCAATAATGTGGTTCGGGTCTTTAACATATTTACGAAGCATAGATATGTGAAAAACATTATGAACACGAGACATGCTTGGAGGTAATGCGAGTCTATATGCCACATTTCCTATTCGCTCAAGAATCTCAAATGGACCAACAAATCTTGGATTGAGCTTTCCTCTCTTCCCAAATCTTGTAACTCCCTTCCATGGTGCAACACGTAACAATACATGATCCCCAATATTAAATTCCACGTCCTTCCGATGAAGATCCGCATAACTCTTTTGTCGATCCTGTGCCGTTTGTATACGTTGTCGAATCGTTTGGATCTTCTCTGTAGTAATGCGTACCAATTCTGGTCCCAACAATGTTGCTTCACCCACCTCGTCCCAGCATACTGGAGAACGACATTTTCTTCCATACAACGCCTCAAATGGAGCCATACCTATGCTCGCCTGATAACTGTTGTTGTAGGAGAATTCCACCAATGGTAGGTACTTATCCCAACTCCCTTTGAGATCTAAGACACAAAGTCTTAATAGATCTTCAAGAGTTTGAATAGTCCTCTCTGATTGTCCGTCCGTTTGAGGATGGTATGCTGAACTGAATCGTAAATCCGTGCCCATAGCTTTCTGCAAGCTAACCCAAAATCGTGAAGTGAATCTTGGGTCACGATCCGAAACTATGGATACTGGCATGCCATGCAATCTCACAATCTCGTTCACGTACATACTAGCAAGACGTTCAAGGGAATAAGTCTCACGTATCGGCAAGAAATGAGCGGACTTGGTTAATCTATCAACAATAACCCAAATCGCATCTATGCCTTGAGAAACCTTGGGAAGACCTGTAACAAAATCCATAGTAATGTGTTCCCACTTCCATTTCGGAATCTCAAGTGGTTGCAATGGACCCTTTGGTACTTGATGCTCCGCTTTTACACGTTGACAAGTTAAACATCTCGAGATAAACTCCGCGATCTCTCTTTTCATATTGCTCCACCAAAATGTATGTCGAAGATCGTGATACATTTTGGTACTCCAGGATGGATTGCAAACGGTGTGTTGTGTGCCTCCATCATTATTCTATGCTTCAAGTCAAAATCGTTAGGAACACAAAGTCTGGAGTTGACTCGAAGTATTCCTTCTTCATCGATTCTTGCTTCTGGAATAGCACCTTCTTGCACTTTCTTCTTCATACGCATCAGCTCTATATCCGTAGCTTGAGCAGCTTTAACTTTATCGATTAAAGTCGGTTCTACTCGTATATTTGATATCATCATGTGGGTACTTGGAGCCTTCATCTCTATCTCCATCCTTTGCAAGTCATACAAAATGGGCCTTTGTGTTAAAAACATTGCACTCGTACCCGCATATGATCTTCTACTCAATGCGTCAGCTACTACGTTTGCTTTTCCAGGATGGTATTGGATGGTATGATCGTAATCTTTCAACAGCTCAAGCCAACGTCGTTGCCGCATGTTGAGTTCCTTTTGGGTGAAGAAATATTTGAGGCTTTTATGATCTGTATAGATCTCCACTTTCTCCCCATACAGGTAGTGTCTCCAGATCTTCAACGCAAAAACGACTGCTGCCAACTCCAAATCATGAGTAGGATAATTCCTCTCATATTCTTTGAGTTGTCGTGAGGCATAGGCTATGACTTTCCCATGTTGCATGAGAACACATCCTAACCCTTTGCCTGAAGCATCGCTGTAGATAACAAATCCATCCGAACCAGATGGTATTGTCAGAACAGGTGCCGAAATGAGTCTCCTCTTGAGTTCTTGGAAACTCTTCTCGCATTCCTCACTCCATACGAATTTTGTATCTTTCCGAGTCAGCTGAGTTAACGGAGTAGCGATTCGAGAAAATCCTTCCACAAATCTCCGATAATAACCAGCTAAGCCTAGAAAGCTACGTACTTCGATTACCTACTTAGATTGCTCTCAACTGTGACTCATATCCCAACCTTCGATAGCACGTCACAATGACACCTATCAGTTTACTACCGCACGAATATGGCGTCCCCTACGGAGAGTCTGGATTCAGTGCATTCCATAAAGGAAGTCACCAGATAAAGGCTCGGTTATCAACTTCTATGTTAGGTTTTTAACTCCCGAAGTTCAATAGGAGTCATTCGATATAGATTTTAGAAATGAGTTTTGTATCGGGTGAAGATCAATACAAAAATTCAATATCACGCTCTGGGTTAAGCCAGGAAATTCTTCAGGAAATACGTCAAAATTTTACTAACAATAGAAATATCATTCACATCTAAAGTATTTTTGTTCAAGTTCATAACATAGCTAAGAAAGCTTGACATCCGTTTTTCAATAAACGAATGACTTTACGGCTTGATATGAAAGAGTTTGACTTCAATGGTTTGGTTGCTTTGAATTTGAATAACAGGTTGGTTAGGAATATGAAAACTAACAACCTTACAAAACAATCAATTTTGGCATGATGAGTGGTTAACCAATCAATTCCTAAAATCACATCAAAAGCAAGTATCTTTAAAGAGATAAGGTCAACAGGTAATGTGATAGTGCCAACTTGGATCATGCAAGATTTATAAATGTAGATGTAACGAAGTTTCCTCCAACGGAGTTTCAACAGATAAGTTAAAGTCCAATTTCTCCGGAGTCAAGTTTAAACGTTGAGCACAAGCAGGAGAGATAAAAGAATGGGTAGAACCGGTATCTAGTAAAGTATAAACTTCGCAAAAATTCAAATTAGCTAACCGTGCTCAATTCGTTCGGGTTCTCGCATTTTGGCCAGTCACGAAAAACGCTCTTCCAGGAACCGCTGATTTGACTTATCCGGGACAACTTTTGGAGTCACCATCCCGCTGAACTTGGTTTTGCTACAGAACACTCTCGAGCTATATGACCTCCTTTCCACAGTTATAACATACCTTGATTGTTGTGGGCAGTTTGGGCTGATATGTCCCTCCTCTCCGCATTTGTAACATCTAACTGGCGGTCGTTCTCCTCCCCTAGAATTTGTTTGGTGCTGGTGCTGCTCGACGTCTTCCTGTCATTGTTAATCTTCTCTTCTTGAAATTTTCACTTGACTCACCTCTCCTATTATCATGGCCACGATGACCACCCGAGTGGTTACCGCTTTTGTCCGAATGTTTTCTTCCCTCTGGTTGTCATTGCTTCGATGACTGCCGCCACCGGTATGACCCTGGTTGTGGTCCCTCGGTTGAACATACTCATTATCTCGCTCTAATAATTGAGCCCTGTTTACAACATCTGAATATAAAGAAAATTTATGAGAGATAAGATATTGCCGAATCTCGGGTTTTAGACCTCTCAGAAACATCCTTGTCATTCGTTCCTCATTTTCGACCAAATGAGGTGCAAACCTGGATAACTCTGCAAACTTCGCCTCGTACTGGGACACCGTCATGTTATTTTGTTCCAGTCTGATAAACTCCACCTCCTTCATATGACGAATACTTTCAGGAAAGTACTTGTCATTGAACAGTTTTTGAAATGTTTCCCAGGACATGTTGAGTGCGTCAGGCTGGGTACGCTTCACAGACTCCCACCAGTAGTCTGCCTCACCGCGGAACATAAATGTGGCGAATGGAACCTTCTGTTCCTCGTGCATCCCAAGACATCAAATATCTTGGTAATTTGCTTGACCCACGTTTCCGCCATGATCGGATCCGGCTTTCCCTTAAATTCTGGTGGTCCCAATTCTTTGAACTGCTTAGCTGTGACAAACCGCGCGTTGTTATCATTTCCACCCGTATTCTGCACACGAGTCTCCCTCGTCTGATTTTGCATGAACTGCAAAAAGCTCCTAAACATTCCATCATTCATCGTTTGCTCGGTAACGTTGTTTACAGGAGGAATATTGCCTTCCTGTTGCACGTTCCCCTGGGTAGTGATCAAAGGTGTCTCCACGGTCTGATTTACTCCATTATTAACGTTCTCAGCTGCCATTCTTAAATACTGCCATAAAACAAGGGTTAATAGTCATGTCATATATTATCCCTATACTCTGACCGACCAAATAAACACCAAATAAACTTAGTCAGGTCATACTAGCGAAGGAATTCCCCGTCTCTCCCCTCCTAGTTCTTGTCTCACATCTCAGCCAGGGATCATATCCCTAAGCTCTGATACCAACTGTGACGCCCCCAAAATAGGTATACAACACCCATTCTGAGTCGCCAAATACATGGTACAGAAAGCAAACTACAACTTCAATAATACAATTGTCGTGCAAAATACGACAACACATACTGTGAGTTTAAATACAAATATTGTCTTCTAGACAATATCCACACTCAAATAAATCCTCATTACAATTATTCAAACACTATTTTACAGAAATAGTGAGGACTGCTAATACATCTTTCTAGAACCATCACTCCATACCCCGACTAGATCCTGCTATGTTCTCACCTCCTGAGAAGAAAAATGGAACAAAAGGAAAAGGGTGAGCTCAACTAGCCCAGTAAAGAATATTATGACTAAGATAATATACAACAAATTATCGTTAGTCTTCAACAGGGAAAAATCTGATAAAATATAATCGACAACAAGTTTTAGATCAACAACTGCAGCGGAAACAAGCAAACCATTAGAAGAGTCAAGTAGAGAAAGAATTCTACTATCTTCTAAGATTTAAAAGTCCATCATCAATATTTTATCCCTGTAACATCAATTAATAATCATCTTTAACCAAATATTCATCTTTGCACTACAGGCCAAAGATATTCATTTGTATCACCTGTCAGTCATGTTCATCTCAACACCTGTTCATCTTTGCACTACAGGCCAAAGATATTCATCAAGTAATCATACATCTTTGCACTACAGGCCAAAGATATCATCAAGTAATCATACATGCATACAGGCAAAGATATCTTAATATCATCATTTAGGACTGAGGATGATGAAAAATATCTTAAAGAGAACGAATCCAATGAGACAGAAGGACAAATAGTAGGGATTCGTATAACAGTTTATCCAAGATCAATAATACTTCATAATAATCAATTGTGAAGCAGAATTCAAAAATAAAGATCAAAACATGGATACAATCAAAGATAGTAACCATAATAGACATCTTGGACAAAAAGGGAAAATTTTATTTTTCGGTGAATAGTGCCGTATTCGTGAATAGTGCCGTATACGTGAATAGTGCCGTATACGTGAATAGTAACCCCGACACAAAAAGTTCCAAATTTGATAAAAACTCATATCAATATTTCAGCATAATGATATTGAAGAAAATAATATCATTAAGAAGAAAATAATATCCCTTACCTCAAAATATCAGTACTTCTGGTCGGAATACCGGTATAAGGCTGAAAGAAACTTGCTCTGATGAATAGAAACTCTCAAAGTATCTAAATACTCACAAAATACACTCAATAATCTAGAGAGAGAAAGAGAGAAAACTTGTTTCTGGTGTGATTTTCAATTCTAACTTAGCCCTCTATTTATAGGAAATTTTGGTAGGTTTGACCTGCAACCTGATGGCTTTACCTGCTACTATTCCCACCTACCACATTTGAAATATAATTCAGCACATTTCTTCACCAACCACAAGTGGGGCCCACCAATTCTAGAATTTTCCACCAAAATGATAAACTCCGAAAATTCAACAATTTCTGAACCAGTCATCTTGTAAAATTCATAATAAATCATACGTTCATTTTTAACGGTTCAAAATTTGTGGACATATACTCAACTTATATATGTATAACATATCCAAAAATTACCACGATCCAACGGTCGGATTAAAAATTATAACCCCCGCAATATTTCTCAAAAACCCTGATTTGATTTTTAATACCTCCATTCCGACAAAAATACTGATAAAAACACTCAACATTAACTCCTTCATTTTTTAACCACAAAAATATATCCTCATTTATATCCACATAAAATAAATATTTCCTTATCATATGAATCAATAATTAATTATTCACAAATAATATTACAGAATCACATTTATGACAACCAGGCCGTTCCCAGGAAAGAGGGGGCTTTCCAATAAGGATTTCTCCTTACTGGCGCGCAATTAGATGACCAAACCTCTCCTTAGACAGAACTTTCTAGACATTGCCAATAATGTTATCTAATAATATTATTCAAATAATATGAATTATTGATCTGATAAATGAAAATACTGTGCAGCAACAATTATTGAAACAAAACAATAATATAAAATATCAACGCAGCAATTATTGAATCAATAAAATAAAATATTGAATAATAACTACTGTAACAATTATTGAGTAGTGCCTTCTTACGTAAGAATCAATAATAGGTGCAATACCGTGTGCTACTGTATTTTAACCACCGGGTATTCCAACAGTATTAACGGTAACAACTACGCCGTTATTTATAAACAACTTATACTTGTCGTTTTCTTCATCCAATCGCTTTCCGTTATGGGGCCCACACAAGGCTGCGTCGTCGTACGAATATTCCCCGACAGCAAGAATATTCCACGACCAACCGAATATTCACCGACCAAAAATAAATATTTTATAACCACTTGCTTATTTTGTAAAATTTGCACATTTCACCCATAACCAAAGTATTATATCAAATTAACCCCTTATTATTCACAATAATATTTAGAGAAAATTTGATTTTATTCATTAATAAGTTGGGGTCTTACAAAATAGTCATCTTTGCACTACAGGCCAAAGATATTCATCAGTTGGTCATGTTCACCTCAACATCTGTTCATCTTTGCATACGGGCCAAAGATATTCATCAGAAATCATTAATCTTTGCACTACAGGCCAAAGATATTCATTTATATTCATATTTAGGACTGAGGATGATGAAATATATTTTAAGGAAACGAATCCAGTGAAACAAATAATAAATATTTAAGGATTCGTATTTCAGCTATTCCATGTCCAAAAATACCTCATAAATAATCATAGTGGAGTAAAATTCAAGAATGATCAAAACATGGATACAATCAAAGCTAGTATCCAGAATAGATATTTTAGACGAAAAGAAAAAAATTTCATTTTTTGGTGAATAGTAACTCGTGAATAGTAACCCCGACATGAAAAGTTCCAAATTTGATAAAAAGTTCATATCAATACTTCGGCATAATGATATTAAAGAAAATAATATCATTTAAAAAGAAATAACATCCCTTACCTCGGAAAGACGGTACTTCTGACTGGAATACTAGATATAGTGCTGAAGGAAACTTGCACCGTATAGCAACACTCAAAGTATCAAATACTCACAAGAATACGCTCGATATAGAGAGAGAAATAGAGAGAAACTTGTGTTCTGGTGTGATTTTCAATTCTAACCTAAGCACCCTATTTATAGGAAAATGCTTAGAACACCAAAGCAGAAATTTAATATAATATTATATATATATATATATATATATATATATATATATAAAAATTTTCAAGCCCACCTTAGAAAATCTGAAATTAGCCACCTTGCACATGTTTATGATGTCCAAAAAAATACAAAAAACGTTTTTCTCAAAATAATTAACTAAAACTCCCAAAAACCAATTATTTCGGAACTTCGAAACTTCAATAATTCATAATAAATAGTTCTTTTGTCAGAAAATTCGAATCTCGCGAGTTTTTATAGGAAATTCAATTCTCTACAACTTTGCAGAAGAAAGTTTTTTCAAATTCTAAACAGAAATTGACCGAAATCTACAAACGGGCGATTTTACAGTCAATAATAAATTTTCGGTCAAGAATTGTGTCCACCAACACACAAAACATGTGTTAATCATTTAATGCCACAAAAATACTCTTCCTCCTCATATACTCATATATCCCACATTCATTGTAAAAATATCACCATCAATATATTATTAAAATAATATATTTAGATGAATTATTTTATCAGAAAAAAATAAAATATTAATTTTCAACAATTGTCACATTAAAAATTTTCTCCATCTATATCCACATAAAATCACTATTTTTCTCATCATATAAATCAATAATTAATTATACACAAATAATATTACAGAATCACAGTACTGGCAACCAGGCCGTTCCCAGGAAAGAGGGGGCTTTCCGATAAGGATCTCTCCTTACTGGCGTGCAATTAGATGACCAAACATCTCCTTAGACAGAACTTTCTAGACATTGCCAATAATGTTATCTAATAATATTATTCAGATAATATGAATTATTGTTCCGATAATAGAAAATACTGTGTAGTGACAATTATTAAAACAACAGTAATATAAAATATCACGCAGCAATTATTGAATCAATAAAATACAATATTGAATAGTAATTACTGTAACAATTATTGAGTAGTGCCTTCTTATGTAAGAATTAATAATTGGTGCAATACCGTGTGCTACTGTGCAACAACGCGTATTACTGTGTTTTAACCACCGGGTATTCCAACAGTATTAACGGTAACAACTATGCCGTTATTTATAAACAACTTATTTTTGTCGTTTTCTTCATCCAATGGCTTTCCGTTATGGGGCCCACAAAAGACTGCGCCGTCGTACGAATATTCTCCGACAGTAAGAATATTCCACGACCAAGCGAATATTCCCCGACAACAATGAATATTTTATAACCACTTGCTTATTTAAAATATTTGCGCATTTTACCCATAACTGACCACATTAATCAAATCAACCCTTACTATTTCAGAATAATAAATAGAGAAAATTAAATTTCATTTATTAATAATTTGGGGTTTTACAAAAATGGTTGATGAACACACACGCATGACATGGTTAATGACAAGTATAAATTGATCGAATCGTTAAAGTTATAAACTTAACATTGGTTGGATATTCTGTTTGAGAATTGTGATAGATCTTTGAGGCTTTGTGTTGGATAATATATTGGGTTGTTGCTTAATTTGTAGGCATGATAGTTAGTTTACATTTTAGTCATTGTATTGCTTGAGGACAAGCAATGGTTTAAGTTTGGGAGTATTTGATGAGTGAGTTTGATACCTACGAATCAAATACGCTTAGACTTGATTTGTTGTTTATTCGTAGATATGTGTGTTACTTTTCATGCATTACTTTTGCTTTTGTAGGTTTTATTACTTTGGAATTGAATTTAGATCATTAGATGGGAGCTGCATAGACAAAGAAAGCATTTTGGGTTAACTAGATAAGGGCGCGACAACGCCATAATAAAGAACAAAACAAGCACAGCCGTACCTGTGTGCAGTAAGATAAAAATGAGCTTTGCTGTTAGGGCGCGGCAGCGCAGCATTTAAGGCATAATCTGGCACAGCTACGCCAGGGCAGTTGGAAAGTTTGATTTGTTGACTTTTTAATTTCAATTTGATTGAGACTTGATGTGTAATTTCTTAATGGGTTATGATTTTGATCTAAGGCTATAAATAGATAACTTTAGTCTATTAGAAATCACTTCTGGCTATCTTAGAGGCTAACCCTACTTTAGAGAAAGACATTGAAGGCTTGAAGTAAGAAGGTGATCACGATGGGATAGCTCATTGGAAGACTTCAAGAGAAGACTTAAGGGTTGCTCATAACAGTTTTTATTCGTAAGACCCCAACTTATTAATGAATAAAATCAAATTTTCTCTAAATATTATTGTGAATAATAAGGTGTTAATTTGATATAATGCTTTGGTTATGGGTGAAATATGCAAATTTTACAAAATAAGCAAGTGGTTATAAAATATTCATTTGTTGTCGCGGAATATTCGTTTGGTCGTGGAATATTCTTTCTGTCGGGGAATATTCGTACGACAGCGCAGCCTTGTGTGGGCCCCATAATGGAAAGCAATTGGATGAAAAAAATGACAAGTATAAGTTGTTTATAAATAACGGCGTAGTTGTTACCGTTAATACTGTTGGAATACCCGGTGGTTAAAATATAGTAGCACACGGTATTGCACCGATTATTGATTCTTACGTAAGAAGACACTACTCAATAATTGTTACAGTAGTTAATGTTCAATATTTTATTTTATTGATTTAATAATTGCTGCGTTGATATTTTATATTATTGTTATTTCAATAATTGTTGCTGCACAGTATTTTCCATTATCAGATCAATAATTCATATTATTTGAATAATATTATTAAATAGCATTATTGGCAATGTCTTGAAAGTTCTGTCTAAGGAGAGGTTTGGTCATCTAATTGCGCGCCAGTAAGAAAAAATCCTTATTGGAAAGCCCCCTCTTTCCTGGGAACTGCCTAGTTGTCATTATTGTGATTATGTAATATTATTTGTGAATAATTAATTATTGATCTATATGATAATGAAATATTTATTTGATGTGGATATAAATGATAGATTTATTTATGTGGTTATAAATGAAGAAATTAATGTTGAGGTATTTTATCAGTATTTTATCGGATTGGAGGTATTAAAAGATCAAATCAGTGTTCATACAGCTTTATTGTGTGAGTTATAATTTTTAATCTGACCGTTAGATCATTATGATTTTTAGATATGTTATACATATATAAGTTGAGTATATGTTCATAAATTTTGAACCGTTAAAAATGAACGAATGATTTGTTATGAATTTTAAGAGGTGACTGATTCGGAAATTAGGTTTATAAATAATTTTGGTGGAAAATTTTAGAAATGGGTGGGCCCCACTTTTGGTTGTTGGGGAAGATGACTAATTTTTGGTTAGTGGAATAGTAACTGGTAAAGCCATCAGGTATCAGGTCAAGTCTGCTTCGGCGTGCTAACATTTTCCTATAAATAGAGGGCTAAGTTAGAATTGAAAATCACACCAGAATTCATAAGTTTTCTCTCTTTTTCTCACTAGATTATCGAGTGTATTTTGTGAGTATTTAGATACTTGGTGAGTTGCTATTCATCAGTGCAAGTTTCCTTCAGCGTCATATCCGATATCCAGTCAGAAGTGTTGCTCTTTTGAGGTAAGGGATAGTAAGAAATTTTAAGGGTTGTTATGTTTTTCATGTCTCATAACTTTTCAGACCTTCAAAAATTCTAGAAAAATTTGAAATGATAATTTGATGAGTTTTATTGATTGTGTCCAAAAATGGCGATTTTTGGATATATAGATTAAGAGTTATGAATTTTATGGGAAAAGACTATTTTAAAAGTAAACCCTTATAACTCCTTGTGGTTAACTCCAAAATTGGTAAAATTTTTATTATGAGTACATGTATATAACAAAAGTATACTCTGTAAATTTTAAAATTTTTGGATAAAAGTACAATTTTTGATAAATATCTAAATATTCTGCTGTTTTGGCCATATGAAAAATAATAAATAATTTTTAAAAATTCAGGGGAAAATATATGTTCAATATGGGACTATATTCTGCTAAATCCCAGAAAAAAATATTTCTGGGACTGATTTGGTATTTTTCATAAAAATAGACTAGTTATGAGTAAATAAATTAAATATGTTATGCGAAGTAAAAAAAATTGGAAAATAGGATTTTATGGCTTGAGAATCCTATATGACGTATATGCAAATTTTTTATGAGGATTTTGGTTATAGGTGATGAAATCTTATGAGTTTAGCATTTTAGAATGATTAAATGCATTATTTAGTAAAGTGTAAATAATTAAAATAAATTATTTATAAGTTTAAGAAATTTTATTTTAATATCATTATACCGAAATATTGATATGAATTTTATTGTGAAATTTTTATCTTTTTGTGTCGGGTTTACTATTCATGAGTTACTATTCACGAGTTACTATTCATGAGTTACTATTCACGAAGTTACTATTCACGGGTTACTATTTACGAGTTACTATTCATGACAAAATTGGTTCCTTTTTTTCTAACCAAATTATAGTTGATTTATGAATATTACTCTTGAGATTAAATCTAGATGTTTTGATTATATTGATTTTACTATTATATATAACATTTTTATAACCCTAATAATGATATTTCTATTTGACTTGAGTATAAAGATGGGTAGATTTTTGGTATGATCATGACTATGAGTTCCCTTTGGCCAGTAGTGCAAAGTTGAATTGTTGACTGGTATGATCATGACCATTGAATTTATAATTGAATATCTTTAGCTTAAGTGCAAAGGTGGAATGATCAACATGGTTATAATTATTGTTTATATAAATTCTGAAATGATTATATATTTCTTTGAGATATGAATATATTTGGCATGTAGTGCAAATATGAATTGTTGAGGAATATCTTTGGCCTGTAGTGTAAAGATGAATTGTTGATGAATATCTTTGGACCGTAGTGCAAAGATAACCTGTTATTGAATATCTTTGGCCAGTAGTGCAAAGATGAACTATTGATTAATATCGTTAGCCCGTAGTATAAAGATGAATTTATTAGTATGATTATGAACAGGAAGTGTGATTTGGTATAACCATGATCTTTGATATTTCAGGTAAAGACATGTGATGAAAATTATCTTCGTCCTAGATGCGAAGAGGAATTTAGAATCACAATTATGATTATGAGTTATTTATATGATTGTGGACCAGAACTGTTGATTGATGTTACATGGATAAAACATTGTTGATGGATTTTTAACATGGAGAAGATAATAGATTTTATGGTCTATTTGACTCTTTTAATGGATTGCTCGTTCCGCTGCAACTATGGTTGAAAATTTTTATCATCTACCATATGTTCTAAATCTCTGATTTAATATTGTTGAAGGCTATTGATAATTTATTTATCTTTAGTCATGATATTCTTTACTGAGCTAGTTGTGCTCACCCTTCTGTTTTAAAATTCTTTTCAGGTAATACGAGTGTAGCTGGGTTGAGTGGGGGTAACAAGGGAATAGAACGGTGGTCATCATTTAGTAGTTATATTTGGTGAATCAAATAGGGTGAGGCAAACTCAACGTTGGAAGGATGTTTTGTCACTATCATACAAGATGTCTAATGACATACAACCTCGTGTCATCATAAGACACGGTTGTGCACATCCACTTGCTGAGTATATTTACGAGCACTACCTATATAATCTTGATGTTTGCTTGAAGTATAATTCTTAATTAGAGACAGTGGAGATAATGATATGTCAAGAGAAGACTCACCATTGGAAAGAATATGATAGTAATCTTATCGTTTTTCTTTGGGGTCTATTGGGTCAACCAAGGATAATTCTGTGGCCATATGATATCTATCATAACCTAGAAGCATGGCCTCCCATGTACGAAGGTTTCCTTGAGCACTTCCCAAAGATTCTAATTTCTAAAACAGTTTTTGACTATAGTTTTATGTAAGGTGTCATTGTGAGATGTTGTCCACGGTTGGGACATGAGTCACATTTGGTATATATTTGTATCCAAACTCACAGCATATGTGTTGTTGTATTTTGCACGACAATTGTTGTAATAAAGTTGTAGTTATTTTCTGTACCATGTATTTGGCAACTCAGAATAGGTTGGATGGAATGGACCTATTTTGGGGTTGTCACAGTTGGTATCAGAACTATAAGTAAATAGCCCCGAGCCTCTCGCTGGTGACTTCCTGTTGATGGGGGATGCACCGAACCCAGACTCTCCGTAGGAGACGCCATTCTGCGGTGGCAAACTGATAGGTATCAATGTGAGGTGCTGTCCACTGATGGGACATGAGTCACATTTGGTATCAGAGCCTAGGGATATGGTCTCTGGCGGAGATCGCGGAATAGAACTAGGAGGGGAGAGATGAGTAAATTATTTGCTGGTGTGTCCTACCTAAGCTTAATTGTTGGTCGGTCATAATATACGGATATTATGTGATACGTTAATTTGTTTAATTAACCCTTGTTTTATGGCAGTATTTGAGAATGGAAGCTGAGAATATTAACAATGGAGTGAATGAAACCGTGGAGATACCTCTAATCAACAATCATGATAATGTGATGTCAGGCAAAGAAGGAATTAGAGATATTCCTGTGGTAAGGGAAGAATTAATAGTTGTACCCGAGCTAGTTGCAGAGGTAGCAGCGGAGAGTGAGGAAGAAGAGGAACCTGAGGAAAATTTATTAGAAGAATTATGTGATCAAAATGTAGAATTACAAAATCGTATTCATTAGTTAGAAGAGCAGGCTGAAGAACGACAGGCGATCGTGGAGCAAAAGTATGCAACAATTCAAGCTTGTGTTACCCGATATGTGATGCTTGAACAGAAGCATTCTTTGGCAGAGTATAAGATGATAAAGCTGGAATCTGAGCTGAAAGAAGAAAAAACTGAACGAGTAAGAGTGAGTGATGCATGGAGAAAAGCCGCACGACGCATTGATATTATGGAAAGAGATGTCCAATCTAAGAAGGCTAAAATATATGATATGTATTTCTCTTTTTGGACAGCAATTGAGAGAACCCAACATCGAGTTTTGAATTACTCTGTACAGAGCGGTCAATCTCAATTCGATATGGATCGAAGATTGATGATTCAGATCATGAAGCAGGAGTACGACGAAGCAGTTGAGGGTGGAATATGCCCTATAGAAAAGAATATTCCAACGGTACTAATGACACCAAGTGCTGCCCCAGACAAGTCAAAGTCGAGTAGTTCAAGGGATAGCGGTTGTCATAACTTCCCAACAAGTGAGGAACCCAAATGAAGTTATCACAGGAGATGAGTAATGGAGAAATTATGGTGACCGGGGAGATAGAATCAAGAATGAAAGCAAGGCATTCTCAATTTTTCAAAATATCAGGTACGTCAATTTCGAGGACGAAATTTAATAAGGAGGGGAGGTTGTAAGACCCCAACTTATTAATGAATAAAATCAAATTTTCTCTAAATATTATTGTGAATAATAAGGTGTTAATTTGATATAATGCTTTGGTTATGGGTGAAATGTGCAAATTTTACAAAATAAACAAGTAGTTATAAAATATTCATTTGTTGTCGAGGAATATTCGTTTGGTCGTGGAATATTTTTTCTGTCGGGAAATATTCGTACGACAGCGCAGCCTTGTGTGGGCCCCATAATGGAAAGCAATTGGATGAAAAAAATGACAAGTATAAGTTGTTTATAAATAACGGCGTAGTTATTACCGTTAATACTGTTGGAATACCCGGTGGTTAAAATACAGTAGCACACAGTATTGCACAAATTATTGATTCTTGCGTAAGAAGGCACTACTCAATAATTGTTACAGCAGTTAATGTTCAATATTTTATTTTATTGATTCAATAATTGCAGCGTTGATATTTTAAATTATTGTTGTTTCAATAATTGTTGCTGCACAGTATTTTTCATTATCAGAGCAATAATTCATATTATTTGAATAATATTATTAGATAGCATTATTGGCAATGTCTAGAAAGTTCTGTCTAAGGAGAGGTTTGGTCATCTAATTACGCGCCAGTAAGGAAAAATTCTTATTGAAAAGCCCCCTCTTTCCTGGGAACTGCCTGGTTGTCATTATTGTGATTATGTAATATTATTTGTGAATAATTAATTATTGATCTATATGATAATGAAATATTTATTTGATGTGGATATAAATGATGGATTTATTTATGTGGTTATAAATGAAGAAATTAATGTTAAGGTATTTTATCAGTATTTTGTCGGATTGGAGGTATTAAAAGATCAAATCAGTGTTCTTACAGCTTTATTGTGTGAGTTATAATTTTTAATTTGACCGTTAGATCATTGTGATTTTTGGATATGTTATACATATATAAGTTGAGTATATGTTCACAAATTTTGAACCGTTAAAAATGAACGAATGATTTGTTATGAATTTTAAGAGGTGACTGATTCTGAAATTAAGCTTATATATGATTTTGGTGGAAAATTCTAGAAATGGGTGGGGCCCACTTTTGATTGTTGTGGAAAATGGCTGATTTTTGGTGGGTGGAATAGTAGCAGGTAAAGCCATCAGGTAGCAGGTCAAGTCTGCTTCGACGTGCTAACATTTTTCCTATAAATAGAGGGCTAAGTTAGAATTGAAAATCACACCAGAATTCATAAGTTTTCTCTCTTTTTCTCTCTATATTATCGAGTGTATTTTGTGAGTATTTAGATACTTGGTGAGTTCCTATTCATCAGTGCAAGTTTCCTTCAGCGTCATTGTGACAACCCCAAAATAGGTCCATTCCATCCAACTCATTCTGAGTCGCCAAATACATGGTACAGAAAATAACTACAACTTTATTACAACAATTGTCGTATAAAATACAACAACACATATGCTGTGAGTTTGGATACAAATATATATCAAATGTGACTCATGTCCTAACCGTGGACAGCACCTCACAATGACACCTTACATAAAGGTATAGTCAAAAACTGTTTTAGAAATTAGAATCTTTGGGAAGTGCTCAAGAAAACCTTTGTACATGGGAGGTCATGCTTCTAGGTTGTGATAGATATCATATGGCCACAGAATTATCCTTGGTTGACCCAATAGACCCCAAAGAAAAATAAGAAGATTACTATCATATTCTTTCCAATGGTGAGTCTTCTCTTGACTTATCATTATTTCCACTGTCTCTAATTGAGAATTATACTTTAAACAAACACCAAGATTATATAGGTAGTGCTCGTAGATATACTCAGCAAGTGGATGTGAACAACCCTGTCTTATGATGACACGATATTGTATGTCATTAGACATCTTGTATGATAGTGACAAAACACCCTTCCAACGTTGAGTTCGCTTCACCCTAGATGATTCACCAAATATAACTACTAAATGATGACCACCGTTCTATTCCCCTGTTACCCTCGCTCAACCCAGCTACACTCTTATTACCTGAAAGGAATTGTGAACAGAAGGGTGAGCACAACTAGCCCAGTAAAGAATATCATGACTAAAGATAAATAAATTATCAATAGTCTTCATCAGTAATAAATCAGAGATTTAGAACATATGGTAGATGATAAAAAATTTTAACCATAGTTGCAGCGGAACGAGCAATCCATTAGAAGAGTCAAATAGACCATAAAGTCTATTATCTTCTCCATGTTAAAAATCCACCAACAATGTTTTATCCCTGTAACATCACTCAACAGTTCCTTTCCACAATCATATGAATAACTCATAATCATAATTGTGATTCTAAATTTTTCTTCGCACCCAGGACGAAGAATATTTTCATCACCTGTCTTTACCTGAAACATCAAAGATCATGGTTATACCAAATCATAGTTCATGTTCATAATCATACTAATAAATCCATCTTTGCACTACGACCAAAGATATTCAACAACAGTTCATCTTTGCACTACAGGCCAAAGATATTCATCAACAGACCATCTTTGCACTACAGGCCAAAGATATTCAACAACAGTTCATCTTTGCACTACAGGCCAAAGATATTAATATCTCAAAGAAATATATAATCATTTCAGAATTTATATAAACAATAATTATAACCATGTTAATCAATTCATCTTTACACTTAAGCTAAAGATATTCAATTATAAATTCAATGGTCATGATCATACCAGTTAACAATTCATCTTTGCACTACAGGCCAAAGATATTCTTCAGTCACGATCATACCAATAATTTACCCATTTTTACACTCAAGTGAAAGAGAAATTCAACATCAGGGTTATAAAAATGTCATATATGATAATAAAAATAATATTATCAATAACTGCATTTATTTTCAAGAGCAACAATCATAAATCAACGATAATTTGGTCAGAAAAAGAAACCAATTTTTCTGTGAATAGTAACTCGTGAATAGTAACTCATGAATAGTAACTCGTGAATAATAACTCATGAATAGTAACTCCGACATGAAAAAGGTAGAAATTACACAATAAAATTCATATCAATATTTTGGCATAATGATATTGAAAGAATAATATTTCCTAACCTTATAAACAATTTATTTAAATTGTTTACACTTTACTAATTAATGCATTTAATCATCATAAAATGTCAACTCTTAAGATTTCATCACCAATAACCAAAACCCTCATCAAAAATCTGCATATAACTCATATATGATTCTCAAGCCATAAAATCATATTTTCTAATTTTCTTACTTCACATAACATATTTAATTCATTTACTCATAACTAGACAATTTTTATGAAAAATACCAAATCAGTCCCAAAAATATTTTTTTTCTGGAATTTAGTATAATATAGTCCCATATTGAACATATATTTTTCTCAGAATTTTTAAAAGTCATTTACTATTTTTCATATGGCCAAAACAGTCGAATATTTAGACATTTATCAAAAATTGTACTTTTGTCCAAAAATTCTGAAATTTACAGAGTATACTTCTATCATATACATGTACTCCCAATAAAAATTTTATCAATTTTGGAGTTAACCACAAGGAATTATAAGCGGTTACTTTTAAAATAGTCTTTTCTCATAAAATTCATAACTCTCAATCTATACATCTAAAAATCACCATTTTTGGACACAATCAATAAAACTCATCAAAATATCATTTCAAATTTTTCCGAAATTTTCTGAAGGACAAAAAAATTACGAAACTAAAAAATATAACAACCCTTAAAATCCCTTACTATCCCTTACTATCTCTTACCTCAAAAGTGCAGTATTTCTGAATGGAATGCAAAGCCGAAGAAAATTTGCACTGAATAGCAACTTTCAAAGTATCTAAATACTCACAAAATATGCTTCATAATATAGAGAGAGAAAGAGAGAAAGCTTATGTTTCTGGTGTGATTTTCAATTCTAACTTAGCCCTCTATTTATAGGAAAATGTTAGCACGCCGAAGCAGACTTAACCTGCAACCTGATGGCTTTACCTGCTACTATTCCCACTCACTACATTTGAATAAAATTTCAGCACATTTCTTCACCAACCAAGAGTAGGGCCCACCAATTCTAGAATTTTCTACCAAAATGATTAACTCCGAAAATTCAATAATTTCTGAACCAGTCATCTCGTAAAATTCATAACAAATTATACGTTCATTTTTAACGGTTCAAAATGTGTGGACATATACTCAACTTATATATGTATAACATATCCAAAAATTACCACGATCTAGCGGTCGGATTAAAAATTATAACTCCCGCAAAATATCTCAAAAACCCTGATTTTTAATACCTCCATTCCGACAAAAATACTGATAAAAATCTCAACATTAACTCCTTCATTTTTAACCACAAAAATATATCCCTCATTTATTTCCACATAAAATAAATATTTTCTTATCATATGAATCAATAATTAATTATTCACAAATAATATTACAAAATCACATTTATGACAACCAGGCCGTTCCCAGGAAAGAGGGGGCTTTCCAATAAGGATTTCTCCTTACTGGCGCGCAATTAGATGACCAAACCTCTCTTTAGACAAAACTTTTTAGACATTGCCAATAATGTTATCTAATAATATTATTCAAATAATATGAATTATTGATCTAATAAAAGAAAATACTGTGCAGCAACAATTATTAAAACAACAATAATATAAAATATCAACGCAGCAATTATTGAATCAATAAAATAAAATATTGAACAATAACTACTGTAACAATTATTGAGTAGTGCCTTCTTACGTAAGAATCAATAATTGGTGCAATACCGTGTGCTACTGTACAATAACGCGTATTACTGTATTTTAACCACCGGGTATTTCAACAGTATTAACGGTAACAACTACGCCGTTATTTGTAAAAACTCAAATTTATCGTTTTCTTCATCCGACAGTTATTCGTTATGGGGCCCACAAATAGCTGCGCCGTCGTACGAATATTCCCCGACAGAAAGAATATTCCACGACCAAACGAATATTCCCCGACAACAATGATTATTTTATAACCACTTGCTTATTTTGAAAAAAAATTCACATTTCACCCATAACTTTAAACTTTTATCAATTTAACCATTTACTGAATAGTAATTATAAGAAAAATTGAATACTTTTATTTCATAAAATTCGGGGTCTTACAATCTCCCCTCCTTATGAAATTTCGTCCCCGAAATTTACGTACCTGGTATTTCAAAGAGTTGAGAATACCTTCCTTTCATTTCAGATTCCATCTTCCCTGTCATCATAATTTCTCAATTGCTCATCTCCTGTATTTCAGATATCATTCTAGAATACAGCTTCAAAATAAAGGTTAATTGAACAAATTAACATATCACATAATATCTCGATATTATGACCGACCAACAAATAAGCTTAGGTAGGACACACTAGCGAAAGATTTACTGATCTCTCCCCTCCTAGTTATATTTTCCGATCTCCGCCAGAGACCATATCCCTAAGCTCTGATACCAACTGTGACAACCCCAAAATAGGTTCATTCCATCCAACCCATTCTGAGTCGCCAAATACATGGTACAGAAAATAACTACAACTTTATTACAACAATTGTCGTATAAAATACAACAACACATATGCTGTGAGTTTGGATACAAATATATACCAAATGTGACTCATGTCCCAACCGTGGACAGCACCTCACAATGACACCTTACATAAAGGTATAGTCAAAAACTGTTTTAGAAATTAGAATCTTTGGGAAGTGCTCAAGGAAACCTTTGTACATGGGAGGCCATGCTTCTAGGTTTTGATAGATATCATATGGCCACAGAATTATCCTTGGTTGACCCAATAGACCCCAAAGAAAAATAAGAAGATTACTATCATATTCTTTCCAATGGTGAGTCATCTCTTGACTTATCATTATTTCCACTGTCTCTAATTGAGAATTATACTTCAAACAAACACCAAGATTATATAGGTAGTGCTCGTAGATATACTCAGCAAGTGGATGTGCACAACCCTGTCTTATGATGACACGATGTTGTATGTCATTAGACATCTTGTATGATAGTGACAAAACACCCTTCCAACGTTGAGTTCGCTTCACCCTAGATGATTCATCAAATATAACTACTAAATGATGACCACCGTTCTATTCCCCTGTTACCCTCGCTCAACCCAGCTACACTCTTATTACCTGAAAGGAATTGTGAACAGAAGGGTGAGCACAACTAGCCCAGTAAAGAATATCATGACTAAAGATAAATAAATTATCAATAGTCTTCATCAGTAATAAATCAGAGATTTAGAACATATAGTAGATGATAAAAAATTTTAACCATAGTTGCAGCGGAACGAGCAATCCATTAGAAGAGTCAAATAGACCATAAAGTCTATTATCTTCTCCATGTTAAAAATCCACCAACAATGTTTTATCCCTGTAACATCACTCAACAGTTCCTTTCCACAATCATATGAATAACTCATAATCATAATTGTGATTCTAAATTTTTCTTCGCACCCAGGACGAAGAATATTTTCATCACCTGTCTTTACCTGAAACATCAAAGATCATGGTTATACCAAATCATAGTTCATGTTCATAATCATACTAATAAATCCATCTTTGCACTACGACCAAAGATATTCAACAACAGTTCATCTTTGCACTACAGGCCAAAGATGTTCATCAACAGACCATCTTTGCACTACAGGCCAAAGATATTCAACAACAGTTCATCTTTGCACTACAGGCCAAAGATATTCCTCAGTCACGATCATACCAATAATTTACCCATCTTTACACTCAAGTGAAAGAGAAATTCAACATCAGGGTTATAAAAATATTATATATGATAATAAAAATAATATTATCAATAACTGCATTTATTTTCAAGAGCAACAATCATAAATCAACGATAATTTGGTCAGAAAAAGAAATCAATTTTTCTGTGAATAGTAACTCGTGAATAGTAACTCATGAATAGTAACTCGTGAATAATAACTCATGAATAGTAACTCCGACATGAAAAAGGTAGAAATTACACAATAAAATTCATATCAATATTTTGGCATAATGATATTGAAAGAATAATATTTCCTAACCTTATAAATAATTTATTTAAATTGTTTACACTTTACTAATTAATGCATTTAATCATCATAAAATATCAACTCTTAAGATTTCATCACCAATAACCAAAACCCTCATCAAAAATCTGCATATAACTCATATATGATTCTCAAGCCATAAAATCATATTTTCTAATTTTCTTACTTCACATAACATATTTAATTCATTTACTCATAACTAGACAATTTTTATGAAAAATACCAAAACAGTCCCAAAAATATTTCTTTTCTGGAATTTAGTATAATATAGTCCCATATTGAACATATATTTTTCTCAGAATTTTCAAAAGTCATTTACTATTTTTCATATGGCCAAAACAGCCGAATATTTAGACATTTATCAAAAATTGTACTTTTGTCCAAAAATTCTGAAATTTACAGAGTATACTTCTATCATATACATGTACTCCCAATAAAAATTTTATCAATTTTGGAGTTAACCACAAGGAATTATAAGTGGTTACTTTTAAAATAGTCTTTTCTCATAAAATTCATAACTCTCAATCTATACATCTAAAAATCACCATTTTTGGACACAATCAATAAAACTCATCAAAATATCATTTCAAATTTTTCCGGAATTTTCTGAAGGACAGAAAAATTACGAAACTAAAAAATATAACAACCCTTAAAATCCCTTACTATCCCTTACTATCCCTTACCTCAAAAGTGCAGTATTTCTGACTGGAATGCAAAGCCGAAGAAAACTTGCACTGAATAGCAACTCTCAAAGTATCTAAATACTCACAAAATATGCTTCATAATATAGAGAGAGAGAAAGAGAGAAAGCTTATGTTTCTGGTGTGATTTTCAATTCTAACTTAGCCCTCTATTTATAGGAAAATGTTAGCACGCCGAAGCAGACTTAACCTGCAACCTGATGGCTTTACCTGCTACTATTCCCACCCACTACATTTGAATAAAAATTTCAGCACATTTCTTCACCAACCAAGAGTAGGGCCCACCAATTCTAGAATTTTCTACCAAAATGATTAACTCCGAAAATTCAATAATTTCTGAACCAGTCATCTCGTAAAATTCATAACAAATTATACGTTCATTTTTAACGGTTCAAAATGTGTGGACATATACTCAACTTATATATGTATAACATATCCAAAAATTACCACGATCTAGCGGTCGGATTAAAAATTATAACTCCCGCAAAATATCTCAAAAACCCTGATTTTTAATACCTCCATTCCGACAAAAATACTGATAAAAATCTCAACATTAACTCCTTCATTTTTAACCACAAAAATATATCCCTCATTTATTTTCACATAAAATAAATATTTTCTTATCATATGAATCAATAATTAATTATTCACAAATAATATTACAGAATCACATTTATGACAACCAGGCCGTTCCCAGGAAAGAGGGGGCTTTCCAATAAGGATTTCTCCTTACTGGCGCGCAATTAGATGACCAAACCTCTCCTTAGACAAAACTTTCTAGACATTGCCAATAATGTTATCTAATAATATTATTCAAATAATATGAATTATTGATCTAATAAAAGAAAATACTGTGCAGCAACAATTATTAAAACAACAATAATATAAAATATCAACGCAGCAATTATTGAATCAATAAAATAAAATATTGAACAATAACTACTGTAACAATTATTGAGTAGTGCCTTCTTACGTAAGAATCAATAATTGGTGCAATACCGTGTGCTACTGTACAATAACGCGTATTACTGTATTTTAACCACCGGGTATTTCAACAGTATTAACGGTAACAACTACGCCGTTATTTGTAAAAACTCAAATTTATCGTTTTCTTCATCCGACAGTTATTCGTTATGGGGCCCACAAATAGTTGCGCCGTCGTACGAATATTCCACGACCAAACGAATATTCCCCGACAACAATGATTATTTTATAACCACTTGCTTATTTTGAAAAAAAATTCACATTTCACCCATAACTTTAAACTTTTATCAATTTAACCATTTACTGAATAGTAATTATAAGAAAAATTGAATACTTTTATTTCATAAAATTCGGGGTCTTACAATCTCCCCTCCTTATGAAATTTCGTCCCCGAAATTTACGTACCTGGTATTTCAAAGAGTTGAGAATACCTTCCTTTCATTTCAGATTCCATCTTCCCTGTCATCATAATTTCTCAATTTCTCATCTCCTGTATTTCAGATATCATTCTAGAATACAGCTTCAAAATAAAGGTTAATTGAACAAATTAACATATCACATAATATCTCGATATTATGACTGACCAACAAATAAGCTTAGGTAGGACACACTAGCGAAAGATTTACTCATCTCTCCCCTCCTAGTTATATTTTCCGATCTCCGCCAGAGACCATATCCCTAAGCTCTGATACCAACTGTGACAACCCCAAAATAGGTTCATTCCATCCAACCCATTCTGAGTCGCCAAATACATGGTACAGAAAATAACTACAACTTTATTACAACAATTGTCGTATAAAATACAACAACACATATGATGTGAGTTTGGATACAAATATATACCAAATGTGACTCATGTCCCAACCGTGGACAGCACCTCACAATGACACCTTACATAAAGGTATAGTCAAAAACTGTTTTAGAAATTAGAATCTTTGGGAAGTGCTCAAGGAAACCTTTGTACATGGGAGGCCATGCTTCTAGGTTTTGATAGATATCATATGGCCACAGAATTATCCTTGGTTGACCCAATAGACCCCAAAGAAAAATAAGAAGATTACTATCATATTCTTTCCAATGGTGAGTCATCTCTTGACTTATCATTATTTCCACTGTCTCTAATTGAGAATTATACTTCAAACAAACACCAAGATTATATAGGTAGTGCTCGTAGATATACTCAGCAAGTGGATGTGCACAACCCTGTCTTATGATGACACGATGTTGTATGTCATTAGACATCTTGTATGATAGTGACAAAACACCCTTCCAACGTTGAGTTCGCTTCACCCTAGATGATTCACCAAATATAACTACTAAATGATGACCACCGTTCTATTCCCCTGTTACCCTCGCTCAACCCAGCTACACTCTTATTACCTGAAAGGAATTGTGAACAGAAGGGTGAGCACAACTAGCCCAGTAAAGAATATCATGACTAAAGATAAATAAATTATCAATAGTCTTCATCAGTAATAAATCAGAGATTTAGAACATATAGTAGATGATAAAAAATTTTAACCATAGTTGCAGCGAAACGAGCAATCCATTAGAAGAGTCAAATAGACCATAAAGTCTATTATCTTCTCCATGTTAAAAATCCACCAACAATGTTTTATCCCTGTAACATCACTCAACAGTTCCTTTCCACAATCATATGAATAACTCATAATCATAATTGTGATTCTAAATTTTTCTTCGCACCCAGGACGAAGAATATTTTCATCACCTGTCTTTACCTGAAACATCAAAGATCATGGTTATACCAAATCATAGTTCATGTTCATAATCATACTAATAAATCCATCTTTGCACTACGACCAAAGATATTCAACAACAGTTCATCTTTGCACTACAGGCCAAAGATATTCATCAACAGACCATCTTTGCACTACAGGCCAAAGATATTCAATAACAGTTCATCTTTGCACTACAGGCCAAAGATATTAATATCTCAAAGAAATATATAATCATTTCAGAATTTATATAAACAATAATTATAACCATGTTAATCAATTCATCTTTACACTTAAGCTAAAGATATTCAATTATAAATTCAATGGTCATGATCATACCAGTTAACAATTCATCTTTGCACTACAGGCCAAAGATATTCCTCAGTCACGATCATACCAATAATTTACCCATCTTTACACTCAAGTGAAAGAGAAATTCAACATCAGGGTTATAAAAATGTTATATATGATAATAAAAATAATATTATCAACAACTGCATTTATTTTCAAGAGCAACAATCATAAATCAACGATAATTTGGTCAGAAAAAGAAACCAATTTTTCTGTGAATTGTAACTCGTGAGTAGTAACTCATGAATAATAACTCGTGAATAATAACTCATGAATAGTAACTCCGACATGAAAAAGGTAGAAATTACACAATAAAATTCATATCAATATTTTGGCATAATGATATTGAAAGAATAATATTTCCTAACCTTATAAATAATTTATTTAAATTATTTACACTTTACTAATTAATGCATTTAATCATCATAAAATATCAACTCTTAAGATTTCATCACCAATAACCAAAACCCTCATCAAAAATCTGCATATAACTCATATATGATTCTCAAGCCATAAAATCATATTTTCTAATTTTCTTACTTCACATAACATATTTAATTCATTTACTCATAACTAGACAATTTTAATGAAAAATACCAAATCAGTCCCAAAAATATTTCTTTTCTGAAATTTAGTATAATATAGTCCCATATTGAACATATATTTTTCTCAGAATTTTCAAAAGTCATTTACTATTTTTCATATGGCCAAAACAGCCGAATATTTAGACATTTATCAAAAATTGTACTTTTGTCCAAAAATTCTGAAATTTACAGAGTATACTTCTATCATATACATGTACTCCCAATAAAAATTTTATCAATTTTGGAGTTAACCACAAGGAATTAAAAGCGGTTACTTTTAAAATAGTCTTTTCTCATAAAATTTATAACTCTCAATCTATACATCCAAAAATCACCATTTTTGGACACAATCAATAAAACTCATCAAAATATCATTTCAAATTTTTCCGAAATTTTCTGAAGGACAGAAAAATTACGAAACTAAAAAATATAACAACCCTTAAAATCTCTTACTATCCCTTACCTCAAAAGTGCAGTATTTCTGACTGAAATGCAAAGCCGCAGAAAATTTGCACTGAATAGCAACTCTCAAAGTATCTAAATACTCACAAAATATGCTTCATAATATAGAGAGAGAAATAGAGAAAGCTTATGTTTCTGGTGTGATTTTCAATTCTAACTTAGCCCTCTATTTATAGGAAAATGTTAGCACGCCGAAGCAGACTTAACCTACAATCTGATGGCTTTACCTGCTACTATTCCCACCCACCACATTTGAATAAAAATCTCAGCACATTTCTTCACCAACCAAGAGTGGGGCCCACCAATATCTAGAATTTTCTACCAAAATGATTAACTCCGAAAATTCAACAATTTCTGAACCAGTCATCTCGTAAAATTCATAACAAATTATACGTTCATTTTTAACTGTTCAAAATTTGTGAACATATACTCAACTTATATATGTATAACATATCCAAAAATTACCACGATCTAACGGTCGGATTAAAAATTATAACCCCCGCAAAATATCTCAAAAACCCTGATTTTTAATACCTCCATTCTGACAAAAATACTGATAAAAATCTCAACATTAACTCCTTCATTTTTAACCACAAAAATATATCCCTCATTTATTTCCACATAAAATAAATATTTCCTTATCATATGAATCAATAATTAATTATTCACAAATTATATTACATAATCACATTTATGACAACCAGGCCGTTCCCAGGAAAGAGGGGGATTTCCAATAAGGATTTCTTCTTACTGGCGCGCAATTAGATGACCAAACCTCTCCTTAGACAAAACTTTGTAGACATTGCCAATAATGTTATCTAATAATATTATTCAAATAATATGAATTATTGATCTGATAAAGGAAAATACTGTGCAGCAATAATTATTGAAACAACAATAATATAAAATATCAACGCAGCAATTATTGAATCAATAAAATAAAATATTGAACAATAACTACTGTAACAATTATTGAGTAGTGTCTTCTTACGTAAGAATCAATAATTGGTGCAATACCGTGTGCTACTGTACAATAACGCGTATTACTGTATTTTAACCACCGGGTATTTCAACAGTATTAACGGTAACAACTACGCCGTTATTTGTAAAAACTCAAATTTATCGTTTTCTTCATCCGACAGTTATTCGTTATGGGGCCCACAAATAGCTGCGCCGTCGTACGAATATTCCCCGACAGAAAGAATATTCCACAACCAAACGAATATTCCCCGACAACAATGATTATTTTATAACCACTTGCTTATTTTGAAAAAAAATTCACATTTCACCCATAACTTTAAACTTTTATCAATTTAACCATTTACGGAATAGTAATTATAAGAAAAATTGAATACTTTTATTTCATAAAATTCGGGGTCTTACAGTCATATCCGATATCCAGTCAGAAGTGCTGCTCTTTTGAGGTAAGGGATTTTAAGGGTTGTTATATTTTTTATGTCTCGTAACTTTTCAGACCTTCAAAAATTATGAAAAAATTTAAAATAATAATTTGATGAGTTTTATTGATTGTGTCCAAAAATAGCGATTTTTGGATGTATAGATTAAGAGTTATGAATTTTATGGGAAAAGACTATTTTAAAAGTAAACCCTTATAACTCCTTGTGGTTAACTCCAAAATTGGTGAAATTTTTATTGGGAGTACATGTATATAACAGAAGTATACTCTGTAAATTTCGGAATTTTTGAATAAAAGTAAAATTTTTGATGAATATCTAAATATTCGGCTGTTTTGGCCATATGAAAAATAGTAAATGATTTTTAAAAATTCAGAAAAAAATATATGTTCAATATGGGACTATATTTTGCTAAATCCCAGAAAAGATATATTTCTGGGACTGATTTGGTATTTTTCATAAAAATAGACTAGTTATGAGTAAATAAATTAAATATGTTATGCGAAGTAAAAAAATTGAAAAATAGGATTTTATTGCTTGAGAATCCTATATGAGGTATATGCAGATTTTTTTATCCCGGTTTTGGTTATAGGTGATGAAATCTTATGAGTTTAGCATTTTAAGATGATTAAATACATTATTTAGTAAAGTGTAAACAATTAAAATAAATTGTTTATAAGTTTAAGAAATGTTATTTCAATATCATTATACCAAAATATTGGTATGAATTTTATTGTGAAATTTTTACCTTTTTGTGTCGGGTTTACTATTCATGAGTTACTATTCACGAGTTAATATTCATGAGTTACTATTCATGACAAAATTGGTTCCTTTTTTTTCTAACCAAATTATAGTTGATTTATGAATATTACTCTTGAGATTAAATCTAGATGTTTTGATTATATTGATTTTACTATTATATATAACATTTTTATAACCCTAATAATGATATTTCTATTTGACTTGAGTGTAAAGATGAGTAGATTTTTGGTATGATCATGACTATGAGTTCCCTTTGGTCAGTAGTGCAAAGTTTAATTGTTGACTGGTATGATCATGACCATTGAATTTATAATTGAATATCTTTAGCTTAAGTGGAAAGGTGGAATGATCAACATGGTTATAATTATTGTTTATATAAATTCTAAAATGATTATATATTTCTTTGAGATATGAATATATTTGGCCTGTAGTGCAAATATGAACTGTTGAGGAATATCTTTGGCCTGTAGTGCAAAGATGAATTATTGATGAATATCTGTGGCCCGTAGTGCAAAGATGACCTGTTATTGAAATCTTTGGCCAGTAGTGCAAAGATGAACTGTTGATTAATAATGTTGGCCCGTAGTGTAAAGATAAATTTATTAGTATGATTATGAACAGGAACTGTGATTTAGTATAACCATGATCTTTGATGTTTCAGGTAAAGACATGTGATAAAAATTATCTTCGTCCTAGATGCGAAGAGGAATTTAGAATCACAATTATGATTATGAGTTATTTATATGATTATGGACCAGAACTGTTGATTAATGTTACAGGGATAAAACATTGTTGATGGATTTTTAACATGGAGAAGATAATAGATTTTATGGTCTATTTGACTCTTTTAATGGATTGCTCGTTCCGCTGCAACTATGGTTGAAAAATTTTATCATCTACCATATATTCTAAATCTCTGATTTAATATTGTTGAAGGCTATTGATAATTTATTTATCTTTAGTCATGATATTCTTTACTGAGCTAGTTGTGCTCACCCTTCTGTTTTAAAAATCTTTTCAGGTAATACGAGTTTAGCTGGGTTGAGCGGGGGTAACAGGGGAATAGAACGGTGGTCATCATTTAGTAGTTATATTTGGTGAATCAAATAAGGTGAGGCAAACTCAACGTTGGAAGGATGTTTTGTCACTATCATACAAGATGTCTAATGACATACAACCTCGTGTCATCATAAGACACGGTTGTACACATCCACTTGCTGAGTATATTTACGAGCACTACCTATATAATCTTGGTGTTTGCTTGAACTATAATTCTCAATTAGAGACAGTGGAGATAATGATATGTCAAGAGAAGACTCACCATTGGAAAGAATATGATAGTAATCTTATCGTTTTTCTTTGGGGTCTATTGGGTCAACCAAGAATAATTCTGTGGCCATATGATATCTATCATAACCTAGAAGCATGGCCTCCCATGTATGAAGGTTTCCTTGAGCACTTCCCAAATATTCTAATTTCTAAAACAGTTTTTGACTATAGCTTTATGTAAGGTGTCATTGTGAGGTGTTGTCCATGATTGGGACATGAGTCACATTTGGTATATATTTGTATCCAAACTCACAGCATATGTGTTGTTGTATTTTGCACGACAATTGTTGTAATAAAGTTGTAGTTATTTTCTGTACCATGTATTTGGCGACTCAAAATAGGTTGGATGGAATGGACCTATTTTGGGGTTATCACAGTTGGTATCAGAGCTATAAGTAAAGAGTCCCGAGCCTCTCGTTGGTGACTTCTTATTGATGGGGGATGCACCGAAGCCAGACTCTCCGTAGGGGACGCCGTTCTGCGGTGGCAAACTGATAGGTATCAATGTGAGGTGCTGTCCACTGATGGGACATGAGTCACATTTAGTATCAGAGCTTAGGGATATGGTCTCTGGCGGAGATCAGAGAATAGAACTAGGAGGGGAGAGATGAGTAAATCCTTCGCTAGTGTGTCCTACCTAAGCTTAATTGTTGGTCGGTCATAATATACGGATATTATGTGATACGTTAATTTGTTTAATTAACCCTCGTTTTATGGCAGTATTTGAGAATGGCAGCTGAGAATGTTAACAATGGAGTGAATGAAACCGTGAGGATACCTCTAATCACCAATCATGATAATGTGATGTCAGGCGAAGAAGGAATTAGAGATATTCCTGTGGTAAGGGAAGAATTAATAGTTGCACCGAGCTAGTTGCAGAGGTAGCAGTTGAGAGTGAGGAAGAAGAAGAACCTGAGGAGAATTTATTAGAAGAATTATATGATCAAAATGTAGAATTGCAAAATCGTATTCATGAGTTATAAGAGCAGGCTGAAGAACGACAGGCGATCGTGAAGCAAAAGGATGCAACAATTCAAGCTTGTGTTACCCGATATATGATGCTTGAACAGAAGCATTCTTTGGCAGAGTATAAGATGATAAAGCTGGAATTTGAGCTGAAAAAAGAAAAAACTGAACGAGTAAGAGTGAGTGATGCATGGGGAAAAGCCGCACGACGTATTGATATTGTGGAAAGAGATGTCCGATCTAAGAACACTACTAGAAAAACAAGAATACGTGACGGAATTTTGTGACAGTTTTTTAAAACAATCACAAAAGATAGTAATTTGTGATGAACTTTTTAAGTAATCACAAAATTATAGTATATATGATGGGTCTTAGTGATGACTAATCTTGCCATCATTGTATTATAATTGTGATGGTCATGTCAATTACACCAATTTTTTCACGTAAAATAAATTTTCTTTTTGTGACGCACTAAGTCATCACTTATAGATATACCCTTTTTGTGATTGCATTTAAGCTATCACTAATATTTTAATGTAAAAAATAATCAAAACAATATTTTATGACGGTCATGATAATCATTAAAAAAGATAAATTTTTGTGACGACTTTTATTTGTAATTACAAAAAGTAGGTATTTTGTGATGGAATTTTTAAGCCATCACAAAATAATAAAATATATGATGGCTCTTAGTGATGACTAATTTTACCATCATTATAGAGTATTTGTGACTGCCATTGTAATCACCAAATCTTATGTGAAAGTAATTTTGTTTAGTAAGTCAACTCAAATATGTTTCCTTTTATATTTTGTTTTAAAAATATAATCATGATCTGGACTTTGGTGTAGTGGTAATACTCGTTATTTAGTTTGCAAATGGGAGAGAGTTCGAATCCTACAAGTATCATTTAATACAATTAATATAGATACAATTAATATAGTGAAATAAATTATACGTATATTCACGTTCTTATATTTGATCCCTAAAGTCTTATTTTTTTGTGATGATTTTGACAATCACAATAGATTACATGTTAATGTGATTGTATTAATCATCACAAAAGCACTAAGCATTTGCGTGATTGCCAAAATCATCACTTAAAACCTTTCATGATGGGCGTATACAAGACGACCATTGTGATGCTTAAAGTCATCACGTAAACCTTTTGTGATGATTTTCTTACTTTTTGTGATGAATTTTGGCCATCACAAATGGCCATTTTTTTAATAGTGGAAGGCTAAAATAGATGATATGTATTTCTCTTTTTGGACAGCAATTGGGAGAACCCAACATCGAGTTTTGAATTACTCTGTACAGAGCGGTCAATCTCAATTCGATATGGATCGAAGATTGATGATTCAGATCATGAATCAAGAGTACGACGAAGCAGTTGAGGGTGAAATATGCCCTATAGAAAAGTATATTCCAACGGTAGTGATGACACCAAATGCTGCCCCAGACAAGTCAAAGCCGAGTAGTTCAAGGGATAGCGGTTGTCATGACTTCCCAACAAGTGAGGAACCCAAATGAAGTTATCACGGGAGATGAGCAATGGAGAAATTATGGTGACCGGGGAGATAGAATCTGGAATGAAAGCAAGGCATTCTCAATTTTTCAAAATACCAGGTACGTCAATTTTGAGGACGAAATTTAATAAGGAGGGGAGGTTGTAAGACCCCAACTTATTAATGAATAAAATCAAATTTTCTCTAAATATTATTGTGAATAATAAGGTGTTAATTTGATATAATGCTTTGGTTATGGGTGAAATGTGCAAATTTTGCAAAATAAACAAGTAGTTATAAAATATTCATTTGTTGTCGAGGAATATTCGTTTGGTCGTGGAATATTTTTTCTGTCGGGAAATATTCGTACGACAGCGCAGCCTTGTGTGGGCCCCATAATGGAAAGCAATTGGATGAAAAAAATGACAAGTATAAGTTGTTTATAAATAACGGCGTAGTTATTACCGTTAATACTGTTGGAATACCCGGTGGTTAAAATACAGTAGCACACGGTATTGCACAAATTATTGATTCTTGCGTAAGAAGGCACTACTCAATAATTGTTACAGCAGTTAATGTTCAATATTTTATTTTATTGATTCAATAATTGCAGCGTTGATATTTTAAATTATTGTTGTTTCAATAATTATTGCTGCACAGTATTTTCCATTATCAGAGCAATAATTCATATTATTTGAATAATATTATTAGATAGCATTATTGGCAATGTCTAGAAAGTTCTGTCTAAGGAGAGGTTTGGTCATCTAATTACGCACCAGTAAGAAAAAATCCTTATTGAAAAGCCCCCTCTTTCCTGGGAACTGCCTAGTTGTCATTATTGTGATTATGTAATATTATTTGTGAATAATTAATTATTGATCTATATGATAATGAAATATTTATTTGATGTGGATATAAATGATGGATTTATTTATGTGGTTATAAATGAAGAAATTAATGTTAAGGTATTTTATCAGTATTTTGTCGGATTGGAGGTATTAAAAGATCAAATCAGTGTTCTTACAGCTTTATTGTGTGAGTTATAATTTTTAATTTGACCGTTAGATCATTGTGATTTTTGGATATGTTATACATATATAAGTTGAGTATATGTTCACAAATTTTGAACCGTTAAAAATGAACGAATGATTTGTTATGAATTTTAAGAGGTGACTGATTCTGAAATTAAGCTTATATATGATTTTGGTGGAAAATTCTAGAAATGGGTGGGCCCCACTTTTGATTGTTGTGGAAAATGGCTAATTTTTGGTGGGTGGAATAGTAGCAGGTAAAGTCATCAGGTAGCAGGTCAAGTCTGCTTCGACGTGCTAACATTTTTCCTATAAATAGAGGGCTAAGTTAGAATTAAAAATCACACCAGAATTCATAAGTTTTCTCTCTTTTTCTCTCTATATTATCGAGTGTATTTTGTGAGTATTTAGATACTTGGTGAGTTACTATTCATCAGTGCAATTTTTCTTCAGCGTCATATCCGATATCCAGTCAGAAGTGCTGCTCTTTTGAGGTAAGGGATAGTAAGGGATTTTAAGGGTTGTTATGTTTTTCATGTCTCGTAACTTTTCAGACCTTCAAAAATTCTGGAAAAATTTGAAATGATAATTTTATGAGTTTTATTGATTGTGTCCAGAAATGGCGATTTTTGGATGTATAGATTAAGAGTTATGAATTTTATGGGAAAAGACTATTTTAAAAGTAAACCCTTATAACTTCTTGTGGTTAACTCTAAAATTGGTGAAATTTTTATTGGGAGTACATGTATATAACAGAAGTATACTCTGTAAATTTCGAAATTTTTGGATAAAAGTATAATTTTTGATAAATATCTAAATATTCGGCTGTTTTGGCCTTATGAAAAATAGTAAATAATTTTTAAAAATTTCGAAAAAAATATATGTTCAATATGGGACTATATTCTGCTAAATCTCAGAAAAGAAATATTTCTGGGACTGATTTGGTTTTTTTTATAAAAATAGGCTAGTTGTGAGTAAATAAATTAAATATGTTATGCGAAGTAAAAAAAATTAGAAAATAAGATTTTATGGCTTGAGAATCCTATATGAGGCATATGCAGATTTTTGATGAGGGTTTTGGTTATAGGTGATGAAATCTTATGAGTTTAATATTTTAGGATGATTAAATGCATTATTTAGTAGAGTGTAAACAATTAAAATAAATTATTTATAAGTTTAAGAAATGTTATTTCAATATCATTACACCGAAATATTGGTATAAATTTTATTTTGGAATTTTTACCTTTTTGTGTCGGGTTTACTATTCATGAGTTACTATTCATGAAGTTACTATTCACGAAGTTACTATTCATGGGTTACTATTCACGAGTTATTATTCATGACAAAATTGGTTCCTTTTTTTCCTAAACAAATTATAGTTGATTTATGAATATTACTATTGAGATTAAATCTAGATGTTTTGATTATATTGATTTTACTATTATATATAACATTTTTATAACCCTAATAATGATATTTCTATTTGACTTGAGTGTAAAGATGGGTAGATTTTTGGTATGATCATGACTATGGGTTCCCTTTGGCCAGTAGTACAAAGTTGAATTGTTGACTGGTATGATCATGACCATTGAATTTATAATTGAATATCTTTAGCTTAAGTGCAAAGGTGGAATGATCAACATGGTTATAATTATTGTTTATATAAATTCTGAAATGATTATATATTTCTTTGAGATATGAATATATTTGGCCTGTAGTGCAAATATGAACTGTTGAGGAATATCTTTGGCCTGTAGTGCAAAGATGAATTGTTGATGAATATCTTTGGCCCGTAGTGCAAAGATGACCTTTAATTAAATATCTTTGGCCAGTAGTGCAAAGACGAACTGTTGATTAATATCGTTGGCCCGTAGTGCAAAGATGAATTTATTAGTATGATTATGAATAGGAACCGTGATTTGGTATAACCATGATCTTTGATGTTTCAGGTAAAGACATGTGATGAAAATTATCTTCGTCCTAGATGCGAATAGGAATTTAGAATCACAATTATAATTATGAGTTATTTATATGATTGTGGACCAGAACTGTTGATTGATATTACAGTGATAAAACATTGTTGATGGATTTTTAACATGGAGAAGATAATAGATTTTATGGTCAATTTGACTCTTTTAATGGATTGCTCGTTCCGCTGCAACTATGGTTGAAAAATTTTATCATCTACCATATGTTCTAAATCTCTGATTTATTATTGTTGAAGGCAATTGATAATTTATTTATCTTTAGTCATGATATTCTTTACTGAGCTAGTTGTGTTCACCCTTCTGTTTCAAAATTCCTTTCAGATAATACGAGTGTAGCTGGGTTGAGCAGGGGTAACAGGGGAATAGAACGGTGGTCATCATTTAGTAGTTATATTTGGTGAATCAAATAGGGTGAGGCAGACTCAACGTTGAAAGGGTATTTTGTCACTATCATACAAGATGTCTAATGACATACAACCTCGTGTCATCATAAGACACGGTTGTTGTGAAACCCCAGCTTTTATGAATAAAGATTTAATTTTTTCGAAATATTTTTTTTAAATATTATGGTGTGAATTTGAGATAATGTTATAGTTGTGGGTAGTATTTATAAATTTTACAAAGTATGCAAGTTGTTGTATTATATTCGATTGGTCGGGGAATATTATTTTTGTCGGGGAATAATCGTACGACGGCATAATTATTGGTGGACCCCACAACGGAATTATTGTCGGATTGAGAAAACGACAAAAATATTTTATTAAAAATAACGGCGGAAGTTTTACCGTTGATACTGTTGAACTACTCGATAGTAAAAGTACAGTAATAAGTGTGGTTGCATAATAGCACACGGTATTGATTATTAATACTTATGTGAGAAGTCACTCAGTTTGATTCAATTATTGTCAATTAATAATATGAATTATTTAGTGATAATGAAGTTTTATTTTATTCGTATTATTAACGTAATAAAACAGAAACATCTTTTTATATAAAACAGAATACTTTATTAAAGTTATTCTATAAATAGAATATATTATATTTTATTTAAATGATTTTTCTTTAAATATGGACCGTCAAATTAAAGTAAATCAATCTGGACCGTTCATGGATTAGTTACTATGTATTCCATTTTCCTATAAATAGAAGCTCATTCCTTCATTATTTTCTTACGAATTCACTGAACTCTAGAGAGAGAAACTATAGAGAGAAACTATAGAGAGAAAGAAGAAAAGTATTCTGCTACTTAACTACTTCTTTATTTCAGTTCTTCTTTAAAATGGTAAGGGATATTATTTGTTTTACCCGTAAGGGGTATTATTTCTTTTGTATTCATGAAGAGAACTTCTGTTATTCCATTCTTTATTATTCTGTTGGAATAACCTGTATACGCAGTTTACCCTATACTTGTTGACATTCTTCTATTATTCTGTTGGAACATCCTGTCTGTGTGTTTTACACCGGACCTGGTTCCGTCTTATTCTGTTGGAACATCATGTCTGTGTATTTTACACCGGACCTGGTTCCGTCTTTATTATTATTCTGTTGGAACATCATGTCTGTGTGTTTTACACCGGACCTGGTTCCGTCTTTATTATTATTCTGTTGGAATATCCTGTCTGTGCGTTTTACGCCGGACCTGGTTCCATTATTTATTATTCTATTGGAATAACCTGTCTGTGCGGTCTATCGCATGCATGGTGATTTCTTTTGTTATTCCATTCTTTATTATACTCAGTTGGTTAAAACTTTAACTTCTATACTCCATGAAATTAGTGGAATATCTTTGATATTTGCGCTTCATCTAGTATCTTTTCATGGAAATATTCTTCTAAAAATTCTTGAATTTTACTCCCCAAAGCAGTATCATATTAACAATTTGGACGTTGTTAATTCCTGGATAAATTAATTTTTGAACTTATTTTATTGAATTCTTATATCATTGTCATCATCCTCATGTTTATATTTTGTTGAAAGTCATCTATGGCCTGTAGTGCATAGATGGACTTGGTATGATTATGACCAGGGATTAATCGGTGTAATCATGACCGTAACATTACAAACGATGTGAAAAAAGTCCTCATTGGCCCGTAGTGCATTGATGGACAGTTTTTGGTATGATTATGGCTATGGATTCTCTTTGGCCATAGTGCAGAGGTGAATTATTTTATGGCATGATCAAGACCGTTGATGAAAATATGATTATCTTTAGCCGTAGTGCATGGATAATTCGTAGTCGTGATACTAAAGAATATCCTTGGCCGTAGTGCAGGGGTGATTCGATGATGTGGATTATTTATTAAGTTGAGTCCCAGCGATAAAAGTCATGAAAAACCTTTTAAATCATAGAAGATAGTAGATTTTATTCTCTACTTGACTCTTCTAATAGGTTGCTTGTTCCGCTGCAGTTAAACTTGATGTTTATTATATTGTATCAGTTTAACACTGTTTAAGGCTAATGATAATTTATTCTGCATTATCTTAGTCATAATATTTCTTACTGGGCTAGTTGAGCTCACCCTTTCTTTCATTGTTCTCTTCAGGAAATGAGAACGTAGCTGGGACTAGTTGGGGAACAGAGTGATGGACCAGATGATAGCATTAGTAGTCCTCACTATTCTATGTAATAGTGTGATAATAATTATAATGAGGACTCCTTTTGAGTATGGATACTCTCTAGAAGATAATATTTGTATTCAAACTCACAGTTTATGTTTTGTCGTATTGTACACGACAGTTGTATTAGTAAGTTGTATTTGAATTCTGTGCCATGTATCTGGCGACCCAAGATGGGTGATGTATACCTGATTTTGGGGGCGTCACAGTTGGTATCAGAGCTTAGGGATATGATCCCTGGCTGAGATGTGAGATAAGAACTAAGAGGGGAGAGATGGAAAATTCCTTCGATAGTATGACCTACCTAAGTTTACTTGTTATTTAATTGGTCGGTCAGAGTATAGAGATAATATGTGATATGTTAATTAACCCTTGTTTTGTGACAGTATTTGAAAATGGCATCTGAAAATGTTGAGATAAGCAATGGAGCACAGGAGACCGTTGAGTCTCCACAGATCAATAATCAGGACAATGTGCAACAGGATGGCGATAATCCTCCTGTAAACAACAACACTGATCAATTGAAGAACGACGGTATGTTTAAGAGTTTTTTAGAATTCATGCAACATCAGGCGAAGGCGGCTCCTGTTCATAATGCAGGTAAAAATAATGGCAACCCACGGTTGGTCACCGCTAAGCAATTCAAGGAGCTGGGACCACCGGAGTTTTTGGGAAAGCCAGAACCACTTAAGGCGGACACGTGGTTAAAGCAGATCACCAAGATATTTGATGTCTTGGGATGTTTCGAGGAGCAAAAGGTTCCCTTTGGCACCTTTATATTGCATGAAGAGGCAGATCACTGGTGGGAATCTGTAAAACGTACCCAGCCTGACGCACTCAAGATGTCTTGGGAGAAATTCCAGGAGTTGTTCAACGACAAGTACTTTTCTGAAAGTATTCGTCACATGAAGAAGGTGGAATTTATCAAGTTGGAGCAAAACAACATGATCGTGTCGTAGTACGAAGCCAAGTTTGCCGAGTTGTCCCGATTTGCGTCCCACTTGGTTGATAATGAAGAAAGAATGACGCGGATGTTTTTAAGAGGTTTGAAGCCGGAGATACGTCAATATCTGATTTCTCATAAACTGTGTTTGTATTCACATGTTGTAAATAGGGCTCAGTTAGTAGAGCGCGATAACGAGTCAACGTAACCAAAAGAGAGCAATCGACAAAATGATAATACTGGTGATAACAATCATCGAAGCGGTGACAATAAGCATGGAGGGAATCATCATGCCAGAAATGGTAACCACTTCGGTGGTAATCATGGCCAAAACAATAAGAATGGACATTTCAAGAAGAGAAGGTTCAACAATGACGTGAAGACGTCGGTACCAGCACCCGTTTCAAAGGAAGAAGAACGACCACCGATCATATGTTTCAAATGCGGACAGGAGGGACACATCCGTCCAAACTGTACGCAGCAATCCAAAGCGTGTTTTAATTGCAGAAGAAAAGGTCACCTAGCTCGATTTTGTCGTATGGTGAAGTCAAGTCCAGCTGGGATAGTGATGCCAAAGGATGTCCCAGACAAGCCAAAGCCGGTAGTTTAAGAGAGAGCGTTTTTTTTCGTGACGAGTAACCTGAATAAAATTATTACGGGTATGTTAGTCATAAACTCTTGCGAAGTCTATACCGTGTTAGATGCCGGTTCTACTCACTCTTTTATTTCACCTAGTTGTGTTCAATGTTTGAACTTAACTCCGGAGAAGTTAGACTTTGATATATCTGTTTAAACTCAGTTGGGAGAAACCTTCGTTACCTCCATTATTTATAAATCTTGTTCAAATCAACACTTTTACGTTACCTGTCGATCTTATCTCTTTGAAAATACTTGCATTGATGTGATTTTTGGAAACGATTGGTTAACTGCTCATCATGCTTTTCGTAAGGTTGTTAGCTTTCATATTCCTAACCAACCTATTATGCGAATTCAAGTAACCAAACCACTAAAGTCAATCATTGTCATATCAAGCCATAAGTAAAGAGCCCCGAGCCTTTCGCTGATGACTTCCTTATGTGGAATGCACCGAAGCTAGACTTTTTGTAGGAGACGTTGTGAATGACGATGACAAATTGATAGGTATCAATGTGATGTGTTATCCAAGTCTTGGATGAGAGTCACAGTTTTGAATGATATTTCTATTGTTAATAAATTTCTTGACGTATTCTTGAAGACTTCCTGGTCTACCCCAGAGCGTGAAATCGAATTTTGTATTGATCCCAGTACAAAACCCATTTCTTAAACCCTCAAATATTTATTTACTTAAAACGAACGTAACATACGCCAAAGACGTTGGCTCGAGCTATTAAGGATTACGATCGTACCACGCAATATCATCGTGAAAGTACGAACGTGGTAGCTGACGCGTTGAGTAGAAGATCGTATGCGGTTACAAGTGCGAATATTCGAACCCACGTGAAGATAACAAATATACGAGTAGAATCGACTTTAATTGATAAAGTTAAAGCCGCTTAAGCTACATACTCAGAGCTGATGAATGTGAAGAAGAAGGTTTAAGAGGGCGTTATTCTAGAAGCAAGAATCGACGAAGAGAGGAAATCTCAACCCTCGATTTAATTGGCTCATTTGAAATCCTTGATTGAGTAGGAACTGTGGCTTATAGACTCGTTTTACCGCAAAGTATGTCGCGAGTTCATAACATTTTTAACGTATTGATGTTACGTAAATATGTGGACGACCCAAACCACATTATTGATTTAGAACCGGACGAGATAGCGGATAATTTAACGTATGAAGGTGTACCTGTTAAAATCTTGGAATGTATTCAACACTCAAAGGTTATACCTCAAGAGTTAGAATCTGACGAAGTGTCCTCATCTATTCGGCATACCAGGTACGTACGTAAATTTCGAGGGCGAAATTTCATAAGGAGGGGAGATTGTGAAACCCCAAATTTTATGAATAAAGATTTAATTTTTTTGAAATATTTTTTTGAAATATTATGGTGTGAATTTGAGATAATATTATAGTTGTGGGTAGTATTTTTAAATTTTACAAAGTATGCAAGTTGTTGTATTATATTCGATTGGTCGGGAAATATTATTTTTGTCGGGAAATATTCGTACGACGGCACAATTATTGGTGGACCCCACAACGAAATTATTGTCGAATTGAGAAAACGACAAAAATATTTTATTAAAAATAACGGCGGAAGTTTTACCGTTGATACTGTTGAACTACTCGATAGTAAAAGTACAATAATAAGTGTGGTTGCATAGTAGCACACGGTATTGATTATTAATGCTTATGTGAGAAGTCATTCAGTTTGATTCAATTATTGTCAATTAATAATATGAATTATTTAGCGATAATGAAGTTTTGTTTTATTCGTATTATTAACGTAATAAAACAGAAACATCTTTTTATATAAAATAGAATACTTTATTAAAGTTATTCTATAAATAGAATATATTATATTTTATTTAAAAGATATTTCTTTAAATATAGACCGTCAGATTAAAGTAAATCAATCTGGACCGTTCATGGATTAGTTACTATGCATTCCATTTTCCTATAAATAGAAGCTCATTCCTTCATTATTTTCTTACTAATTCACTGAACTCTAGAGAGAGAAACTATAGAGAGAAAGAAGAAAAGTATTCTGCTACTTAACTACTTCTTTATTTCAGTTTTTCTTTAAAACGGTAAGGGATATTATTTGTTGTACCCGTAAGGGGTATTATTTCTTTTGTATTCATGAAAAGAACTTCTGTTATTCCATTCCTTATTATTCTGTTGGAATAACCTGTATACGCGGTCTACCCTATACTTGTTGACATTCTTCTATTATTATGTTGGAACATCATGTCTGTGTGTTTTACACCAGACCTAGTTCCGTCTTATTCTGTTGGAACATCATGTCTGTGTGTTTTACACCGGACCTGGTTCCGTCTTTATTATTATTCTGTTGGAACATCCTGTCTGTGTGTTTTACACCAGACCTGGTTCCGTCTTTATTATTATTCTGTTGGAATATCCTGTCTGTGCGTTTTACGCAGGACCTGGTTCCATTATTTATTATTCTATTGGAATAACCTGTCTGTGCGGTCTATCGCATGCATGGTGATTTCTTTTGTTATTCCATTCTTTATTATACTCAATTGGTTAAAACTTTGACTTCTATACTCCATAAAATTAGTGGAATATCTTTGATATTTGCGCTTCATCTAGTATCTTTTCATGAAAATATTCTTCTAAAAATTCTTAAATTTTATTCCCCAAAGCAGTATCATATTAACAATTTGGACGTTGTTAATTCCTGGATAAATTAATTTTTGAACTTATTTTATTGAATTCTTATATCATTGTCATCATCCTCATGTTTATATTTTGTTGAAAGTCATCTATGGCCTGTAGTGCATAGATGGACTTGGTATGATTATGACCAGGGATTAATCGGTGTAATCATGACCGTAACATTACAAACGATGTGAAAAAAGTCCTCATTGGCCCGTAGTGCATTGATGGACAGTTTTTGGTATGATTATGGCTATGGATTCTCTTTGGCCGTAGTGCAGAGGTGAATTATTTTATGGCATGATCAAGACTGTTGATGAAAATATGATTATCTTTAGCCGTAGTGCATGGATAATTCGTGGTCGTGATACTAAAGAATATCCTTGGTCGTAGTGCAGGGGTGATTCGATGATGTGGATTATTTATTAAGTTGAGTCCCAGCGATAAAAGTCATGAAAAACCTTTTAAATCATAGAAGATAGTAGATTTTATTCTCTACTTGACTCTTCTAATGGGTTGCTTGTTCCGCTGCAGTTAAACTTGATGTTTATTATATTGTATCAGTTTAACACTGTTTAAGGCTAATGATAATTTATTCTGCATTATCTTGGTCATAATATTTCTTACTGGGCTAGTTGAGCTCACCCTTTCTTTCACTGTTCTCTTCAGGAAATGAGAACGTAGCTGGGACTAGTTGGGGAACAGAGTGATGAACCAGATGATAGCATTAGTAGTCCTCACTATTCTATGTAATAGTGTGATAATAATTGTAATGAGGACTCCTTTTGAGTATGGATACTCTCTAGAAGATAATATTTATATTCAAACTCACAGTTTATGTTTTGTCATATTGTACACGACAGTTGTATTAGTAAGTTGTATTTGAATTCTGTACCATGTATCTGGCGACCCAAGATGGGTGATGTATACCTAATTTTGGGGGCGTCACAGTTGTGCACATCCACTTACTGAGTATATTTACGAGCACTACCTATATAATCTTGGTGTTTATTTGAAGTATAATTCTCAATTAGAGACAGTGGAGATAATGATATGTCAAGAGAAGATTCACCATTAGAAAGAATATGATAGTAATCTTATCGTTTTTCTTTGGGGTCTATTGGGTCAACCAAGGATAATTCTGTGGCCATATGATATCTATCATAACCTAGAAGCATGGCATTCCATATACGAAGGTTTCCTTGAGCACTTCCCAAATATTCTAATTTCTAAAACAGTTTTTGACTATAGCTTTATGTAAGGTGTCATTGTGAGGTGCTATCCACGGTTGGGACATGAGTCACATTTGGTATATATTTGTATTCAAACTCACAGCATATGTGTTGTTGTATTTTGCATGACAATTGTTGTAATAAAGTTGTAGTTGTTTTCTGTACCATGTATTTGGCGACTCAGAATAGGTTGGATGAAATGGACCTATTTTGGGGTTGTCACATTATTCTCTCATCTATATCTTTTAATTTGTAATTCTTGGATAATGATTCAATTGTGGATGATGATTATTTATTCAAGCATGAACTAATTTTTTTTTTAAAAGATTGTAATGGAACTTGATGCGCAACTTAGGTAAATAGGCTTTTATGTTAGTTATTGTTAATTATATTTGGATTATCTACCATGTCTTGTGCTTAATTGTTTGATTAACAATTATCATGGTAATCTATATGCAATTGAGAGATGAATTATAGATTTAGACTTGGACATAATAACAATCACATATGATTGTGATTTCTATTTGAAATAGGACACATGATTTGTGTATTGGATAGAGATATACCTATATGTCGTATGTAATCTAAAAGAGAACATGTATGTTCTTGAAATCCTCTTTAATTGTAATTCACATAGAGATATAATAAATTATTTAACTAGGACGTTCTTCCTATTTCTATCTTTTGTGGATTTAGGTCGATTTGTTTTTAAGTCATCTAGAGATGTTTATAAATATTTATGAGTTCTTGATTAACAATCCAACGTAGTTGACGTAACTTAACAGGAATTGATTTAATTCAAGTGAAACATCAAGGGAAATTATAATCTTATGCCTTTAAATATCGGAACTCAATCCTTGGTGATTAATAGTAGTTTAATTAGTTTACTTTATTTTCTAAATTCATAAATTCAATTAATTGTTTAATAAAATCGATTTAATACAAAGTTGGTAATTGACAGTATAAATTTCAAAAATCTCTGTGAGAACAATATCTTGATTGCTCTATATTGCATATCTGATTGTGTATACTTGCGTGTTTTTACTAGTATAATATTAGGCAAACACTTTGAACCCCATATCATCTATTATTTTAGACTTCATTTGATCTACTTTTATTTTATCGACGGAGAACACTTTGTCTTTAAACGGGACTGAAAATCACAACTCACCAAAATTAAGAATATGCATATACAAAGCATGACTTATAAAAAAAGGAATGAAATGATATTGAATGATAGGGTGACCACTATCTAACAAATGTACTAATCAGACATCAGTACTGCCTAATGTGGTAATTATTTCTCACACAAATATGAAAAACAGACTAGGTACATAACATATACTAACATTTGGAACAGTCAACCTTGCTCCCTTTTTTCATTTAATAAGTCTACTATCACATAAAAACCGCTCACATGCATATTGGTATGGCCCACGTGTATAGCAAATCATATGGACCATACCAATATCTATCAATGCACCATGAAGGAACTGAGCCAAATAAAGGAACAAATTTTATAAAATACCTATCAATGCACCATATAGTTATGAGTCAAATATAAGTCACCCCATATTTCGAATTTTAAGATTAACATTATTATGTTTCAATTAAATAAATTATTTATTATATTTAATTTCTATATTCATTCATCTTTTATCTCTAATATTTTATACATTCTTTCTCTCTAAAAATTTTTACACTTTAAATTTTTAGATTTTCTCTCTCTAATTTTTTTATACATATTCTATTTCTAATGATTTATCTCTGATGTTCTTTACACTTTCTCTCTCTAAAATCTGATTACACTTTCTCTCTCTAAAATCTGATTACATTTTCACTCTCTAAAATCTGATTTCACTCTCTCCCTCTCTAAAATCTAATTATGCTTTCACTATCTAAAATCTGATTACACGTTCTGTCTCTAAAATGTGATTACACTTTCTCCCTCTAAAATTAGAATGAACATGAAAATGGGTTAAAATATGGTTATCCAGTTTGTTCCTATTTTTCATTTCAAAAATATAGTTTCAAACTTTAACAAACTAATCTCCTATAAAATAGTTAACCAACTTAGTAGTTCTAATAAATCCCTCTATATATTTGTATTAGTTCAATCAATTTCTCTTTTTAAGGTATAAAATGCACCATCTGAAATTTAAAGGGGTCAAAATGCATTTTAAAAGTTCTTTTTAACTCAACAAAATATAACTCAAATGTTAGATTTGGATTGAAGTAACGAAGGCCCTGTGGAATAAATAAAAAAAATTGTGTTTGGTTGCGATTAAAATTATTCTTATTCTTCCCAAATTTATGAAATTTATTTATTAGGAAGAAAGAGTATAAAATAACTCGTTCCATCTTTAGGGGAGTATATTCAATTAAGATTTTTAAAGACTTTTTTTAAGTGACAGACTTTTGTAGAATTTATGAGATTTTAATGACTTTTACAGACTTTAAAGACTTTTTTGAAATGACTTTTATAGACTCTATGAAATAAATAATAGAATTTTTTAAACTTTTTATCAAAACTGTGATAGACTTTTGTATACTTTTAATATATCTTGCAACTTATATTAATTGTTAATTAGCCCATGTGTACAATCTCTCCCTCTTTTTTCATGAACTAGAGTAAATCTCATTATATTATTGTGGCATGAGATTTTATATATGTTGAAAGCGTTCACATTATTCTACTCATTTCATGATACATTTGGATACTCGAATACCAATAGAACTTTAGAAACTACAGACGCAATACAAAAATTAAAGCTCATTTTTCATTGCGCTATATATACTTTATGCATATGCGTACGCTTTTTACTAATAATTGATTGTTTTTTATTATTGATTGCTTTACTATATATATATATATATATATATATATATATATATATATATATATATATATAGTCCGGATCTTAAGCTCACCCCTTATCCAACTCACCAAAGCTCACCCCCTTTAGCGACGGACCCGGCGACGGTTCGGTCATACAACCATCGTTTATACTTTTAGCGACGGACGACATATAGCGTCGCTAAAAGTATAGACGACGGTTGTATGACCGAACCATCGCCGGGTCCGTCACTAAAGGGGGGTGAGCTCGGGTGAGTTGAATAATGGGTAGCTTAAGATCCGAACCGTATATATATGTAGATTGTGTGATTCTATCTACCCAATTTCCCATCATAACTACTGCTAATTTTGTTTGATTGTGTGGACCTTTTTTATGCTCCTAACATATATCAAAGCAGTGCGTTTTTTCCTTTTTTATAAGGAAAAGATAACGATTCTGTCAATTTGTCATGCAGGAATACAACCACATGTTACATTATTTCACTATAATACACCAAAGACACTTGAAGACGAATTTGGAGGATGTCTCAAAAATTAACAGTGATTTTCTTCGTTTAAAATGTCAGAAAACTAAAAAAAATACATATACATCATATATTTTCTATTTTCATATATTATAATACATAATCTTTACAATTGATATAAGAGTTTTATGATTTTATGTAAGACCCCAACTTTTTATAAATGAAATTGAATTTCCTCTATTTATTATTTTAAAATAGTAAAGGTTGATTTGATTAATGTGGTTAGTTATGGGTAAAATGCGCAAATATTTTTTAAATAAGCAAGTGGTTATAAAATATTTATTGTTGTCGGGAAATATTCATTGTTGTTGGAGAATATTCATTTGGTCGTGGAATATTTTTGCTGTCAGAGAATATTCGTACGACGGCGCAACCTTTTGTGGGCCCCATAACGGAAAGCGATTGGATGAAAAAAACGACAAGTATAAGTTGTTTATAAATAACGGCGTAGTCGTTACCGTTAATACTGTTGGAATACCCAATGGTTAAAACACAGTAATACGCGTTGTTGCACAGTAGCACACGGTATTGCACCAATTATTGATTCTTACGTAAGAAGTCACTACTCAATAATTATTACAGAAATTACTGTTCAGTATTGTATTTTATTGATTCAATAATTGCTGCGCTGATATTTTATATTACTGTTGTTTCAATAATTGTCATTACACAATATTTTCTATTATCGGAGCAATAATTTATATTATCTGAATAATATTATTAGATAATATTATTGGCAAATGTCTAGAAAGTTCTGTCTAAGGAGAGGTTTGGTAATCTAATTACACGCCAGTAAGGAGAGATCCTTATTGGAAAGCCCCCTCTTTCCTAGAAACTGCCTGGTTGTCAGTATTGTGATTCTATAATATTATTTGTGAATAATTAATTATTGATTTATATGATAAGGAAAATATTCATTTTATGTGGATATAGATGGAGAAAATTTTAATGTGACAATTGTTGAAAATTAATATTTTATCTTTTTCTGATAAAATAATTCATTTAAATATATTATTATATTTTAATAATATAATAATGGTGATATTTTTATAATGAATGTGGGATATATGAGTATATGAGGAGGAAGAGTATTTTTGTTGCATTAAATGATTAGCACATGTTTTGTGTGTCGATGGACCCCATTTCTTGACTGAAATTTGATAATAGCCTGTAAAATCGTCCGTTTGTGAATTTCGGTCAATTTCTGTTTAGAATTTGAAAATACTTAAACTTACAAAGTTGTAGATAATGGAATTTCCTATAAAAAAGACAAAAGGTTTGAATTTTTCTGACAAAAGGGCTATTTATTATGAATTATTGAAGTTCCGAAGTTCCGAAATAATTGATTTTTAGAAGTTTTAATTATTTATATCAACAAAAACGTTTTTAACAAGTTGGTGGGCTCATTTTGTTGTTAAACATGTGGGATTCCAGCATTCAAAGGTTGGCGTAGGAATTTATATATAATATATTAATATTATATTAAATTTTCTAATTTGGAGTTCTAAGCATTTTCCTATAAATAGGGTGCTTAGGTTAGAATTAAAAATCACATCAGAAACTAAAGTTTTCTCTCTCTTTCTCTCTTTATATTATCGAGCGTATTCTTGTGAGTATTTTAAGACTTTGAGTGTTGTTATACGGTGCAAGTTCCCTTCAGCTTTATATCCAGTATTCAAGTCAGAAGTATTGTCTTTTCGAGGTAAGGGATGTTATTTTTTTATAAATGATATTATTTCTTTCAATATCATTATACCGAAATATTGGTAAGATTTTTCTTGTAAAATTCTTATCTTTACATGTCGGGGTTACTATTCATGAGTTACTATTCACGAGTTACTATTTATGAGATAATATTCACGAGTTACTATTCACGAGTACTATTCACGAAGCATGATGATTTTTTTTCGTGTGGAATTTCTATCTTTTAGTGTCGAGGTTACTATTCACGTATACGACACTATTCACAAATACGACACTATTCACGGAAAAATTAAATTTTCTTTTCTGTGTCCAAGATATCTATTATGGATACTAGCTTTGATTGTATCCATGTTTTGATCATTCTTAAATTTTACTTCGCTATGACTCTTTATGAAGTATTTTTGAACTCGGATTGTTTGAAATACGAATCCTTAATATTTATTCTTTTGTTTCACTTGATTCATTTTCTTTAAAAGATTTTTCATCATCCTCAGTCCTAAATGATGATATAACTGAATATCTTTGGCCTGTAGTGCAAAGATTAATGATTTTATGATGAATATCTTTGGTCCGTAGTACAAAGATGAACAGGTGTTGAGATGAACATGACCAGCTGATGAATATCTTTGGCCTGTAGTGCAAAGATGAATATTTGATTCAAGATATTTATTGATTGATGTTACAGGGATAAAATATTGATGATGGACTTCTAAATTCATAGATGATAGTAGATTTCATCATCTACTTAACTCTTCTAATGAATTATTATTTCCGCTGCGAATATTGATTTAAAACTTGTAGTTTATTGTATTCTATCAGATTTTTCCCTGTTGAGGACTAACGATAATTTGTTCTATATTATCTTAGTCATAATATTCTTTACTGGGCTAGTTGAGCTCACCCTTTTCCTTTTTGTTCCATTTTTCTTCTCAGGAGGCGAGAATGTAGCGGGTACTAGTCAGGGTATGGAATGATGGTTCAAGATAGTTATCTTAGTAGTCCTCACTATTTTGTAAAATAGTGTATCAATAATTGTAATGAGGACTTATTTGAGTGTGGATATTGTCAAGAAGATAATATTTGTATTTAAACTCACAGTATATGTGTTGTCGTATTTTGCACGACAATTGTAATAATAAAGTTGTAGTTGTTTTCTGTACCATGTATTTGGCGACTCAGAATGGGTTGGGTGGAATGAACCTATTTTGGGGGCGTTACAGTTGGTATCAGAGCTTAGGGATATGGTCTCTGGCGGAGATCGGGGAATAGAACTAGGAGGGAAGAGACGAGTAAATCTTTCGCTAGTATGTCCTACCTAAGCTTATTTGTTGGTTGGTCAGAATATAGGGATATTATGTGATATATTAATTTCTTTAATTAACCCTTGTTTTATGGCAGTAATTGAGAATGGCAACTAAGAATGTTAACAGTGGAGTAAATGAGACCGTGGAGACACCATTAATCACCAACGAGGAGAACGTGCAACAGGCTGGAAATGTTCCTCCTGTAAATAACACCACTGAGCAGATGATGAACGATGGAATGTTTAGAAGCTTTTTGCAGTTCATGTAAAATCAGATGAGGGAGACTCGTGTATAAAATACTGGTGGAAATGATAGCAACGCACGGTTTGTCACAACCAAACAGTTCAAAGAGTTGGGACCACCAGAATTCTTGGGAAAGCCGAATCCGATTAAGGCAGAGACGTGGGTCAAGCAAATTACCAAGATATTCGATGTCTTGGGATGCACGGAGGAACAGAAGGTTCCATTCGCCACTTTTATGTTTCGTAACGAGGCAGATTACTGGTGGGAATCTGTGAAGCGTACCCAGCCAGCCGCACTCAGCATGTCTTGGGAAATATTTCAGAAACTGTTCAATGACAAGTACTTTCCTGAAAGTATTCGTCATATGAAGGAGGTAGAGTTTATTAGACTAGAACAGAACAACATGACGGTGTCCCAGTACGAGGTGAAGTTCGTGGAGTTATCTAGGTTTGCACCTCATTTGGTGGAGAATGAGGAACGTATGACGCGGATGTTTTTGAGAGGTTTGAAACCCGACATACGTCAATATCTCATTTCTCATAAATTTTCTCTATATTCAGATGTTGTGAATAGGGCTCAGTTATTGGAGCGCAATAATGAGTCAGCTCAATCGAAGAATAACGACCTACACCTCGATGATAATCGTACCGATGGCAATGGTCATCAGAACAAGGATAACCATCGTGGAGGAAATTATCGTGCCAGAAATGGTAACCACTTCGGTGGTAATCATGGCCAAGATAATAGAAGAAATAACTCAAGTGGAAATTTTAAGAAGAAAAGATTTAACGATGACGGGAAGATGTCGGCAGCAGCACCAGCACCAGCACCAGCACCAGCACCAGTAACAAATTCTAGGGGAGGAGAACGACCGCCAGTTAGATGCTACAAATGCGGAGAGGAGGGACATATAAGTCCAAACTGTTCACAGCCTTCCAAGGTATGTTATAATTGTGGAAAAGAAGGTCATATCGCTCGAGATTGTACGATAGCGAAACCCAGTCCAGCGGGGATGGTGACTCAAAAGGTTGTCCCAGAAAAGTAAAAGTCAACGGTTCCTGGAAAAGCGTTTGTCGTGACTGGTCAGAATGCGAGGAACCCGAACGAAGTTAGTACGTGTTAGTTAATTATAAATTCTTACGAAGTTTATACCTTATTAGATACCGATTCTACCCATTCATTTATCTCTCCTGCTTATACTCAACGTTTAAACTTGACTCCGGAGAAAATTAGACTTTGACTTATCTGTTGAAACTCTGTTAGGAGAAACTTTCATTACATCCACTGTTTATAAATCTTGTTTGATCCAAGTTGCCGCCATCACATTACCTGTTGACCTTATTTCTTTAAAGATACTTGCTTTTGATGTGATTTTAGGGATTGATTGATTAACTACTCATCATGCCAAAATTGATTGCTTTCGTAAGGTTGTTAGTTTTCATATTCCTAAACAACCTGTTATTCGAATTCAAGCAACCAAACCATTGAAGTCAAACACTTTCATATCAAGCCATAAAGTCATTCGTTTATTGAAAAATGGATGTCAAGTTTTCTTAGCCCATGTTATGGACTTGAACAAAAATACGTCAGATTTGAATGATATTTCTATTGTTAGTAAATTTCCTAATGTATTTCCTGAAGAATTTCTTGGCTTACTCCCAGAGCGTGATATTGAATCTGTATCGACTTTGAACCCGGTACAAAATCTATTTCTAAAATCTCATATCGAATGGCTCCTATTGAACTTCAGGAGTTAAAAATTCAACTATAAAATTTGGTACCCGAGCCTCTATCTGGTGACTTCCTTTGTGAAATGCACCGAAGCCAGGCTCTCCGTAGGGGACGCCATATTTGTGTGATAGGTACCATTGTGATGTGCTATCCAAGATTGGGATATGAGTCATAGTTGAGAGCAGCCTAAGTCAATAATCAAAATACGTAGCTTTCTAGGCTTAGCTGGTTACTATCGGAGATTTGTGAAAAGATTTTCTCGAATCGCTACTACATTAACTCAGCTGACTCGAAAAGATACAAAATTCGAATTGAGCGAGGAATATAAGAAGAGCTTCCAAGAACTCAACATGAGGCAACGACGTTGGCTCGAGCTGTTGAAAGATTACGATCATACCATCCAATACCATCCTGGAAAAGCAGACGCGGTAGCTGACGTGTTGAGTAGAAGATCGTATGTGGGTACGAGTGCGATATTATCGAACACAAAGACTCATTTCGTACGACTTACAAAAGATGGAGATAGAGTTAAAGACTCTATGGATCACGTGATGATATACGAGTAAAATCGATTTTAATCGATAAAGTTAAAACTACTCAAGCTACACACTGGAGCTGATGAATATGAAGAAGGAGGTGCAAGAAGTTGTTATTTCAAAAGCGAGAATCGGCGATGTGAGGAAAGCTCAAACCTTCGATTTATTAGTCCATTTAAAATTTTCGATCGAATAGGAACTGTTGCCTATAGACTCGTTTTACCGCCAAGTATGTCGCGTGTTCATAACGTTTTTTACGTATCGAAGTTACGAAATTATGTGGACTAACCGAACCACGTTATTGAATTAGAACCAGACGAAATAGCCGAAGATTTAACGTACAAGGAGGTACCTGTCAAGATCTTGGATAGGAAGGAGCATGTCCTACGCACAAAGGTTATACCACAAGTTAAGGTTTTGTGGAGGAACCATGTTATTGAAGAAATGACCTGGGAGTTGGAAATGAAAATGAAAGCGAGGTATCCTCACCTTTTTCGAAATACCAAGTACGTATGTCAATTTCGAGGACGAAATTTCATAAGGAGGGGAGGCTGTAAGACCCCAACTTTTTATAAATAAAATTGAATTTCCTCTATTTATTATTTTAAAATAGTAAGGGTTGATTTGATTAATGTGGTCAGTTATGAGTAAAATGTGCAAATATTTTTTAAATAATCAAGTGGTTATAAAATATTCATTGTTGTCGGGGAATATTCATTTGGTCGTGGAATATTCTTGCTGTCAGAGAATATTCGTACGACGGTGCAACCTTTTATGGGCCCCATAACGGAAAGCGATTGGATGAAGAAAACGACAAGTATAAGTTATTTATAAATAACGGCGTAGTAGTTACCGTTAATACTGTTGGAATACCCGATAGTTAAAACACAGTAATACGCGTTATTGCACAGTAGCACACGGTATTGCACCAATTATTGATTCTTACGTAAGAAGTCACTACTCAATAATTATTACAGTAATTACTGTTCAGTATTGTATTTTATTGATTCAATAATTGCTGCGTTGATATTTTATATTACTGTTATTTCAATAATTGTCACTACACAATATTTTCTATTATCGGAGCAATAATTTATATTATCTGAATAATATTATTGGATAACATTATTGGCAATGTCTAAAAAGTTCTGTCTAAGGAGAGGTTTGGTCATCTAATTGCGCACCAGTAAGGAGTGATCCTTATTGGAAAGTCCCCTCTTTCCTGGGAACTGCCTGGTTGTCAGTATTGTGATTTTGTAATATTATTTGTGAATAATTAATTATTGATTTATATGATAAAAAAAATATTTATTTTATGTGGATATAGATGGAGAAAATTTTAATGTGACAATTGTTAAAAATTAATATTTTATCTTTTTCTGATAAAATAGTTCATTTAAATATATTATTATATTTTAATAATATAATAATGGTGATATTTTTACAATGAATGTGGGATATATGAGTATATGAGGAGGAAGAGTATTTTTGATGCATTAAATGATTAAAACATGTTTTGTGTGTCGGTAGACCCCATTTCTTGACTGAAATTTGATTATAGCCTGTAAAATCGTCCGTTTATGGATTTCGGTCAATTTCTATTTAGAATTTGAAAAAACTTAAACTTACAAAGTTGTAGATAATGGAATTTTCTATTAAAAAGACATAAGGTTTGAATTTTTCTGATAAAAGGGTTATTTATTATGAATTATTGAAGTTCCGAAGTACTGAAATAATTAATTTTTTGAAGTTTTAATTATTTATATCAACAAAAACGTTTTTAATAAGTTGGTGGGCTCATTTTGTTGTTAAACATGTGGGATTCCAGCATTCAAAGGTTGGTGTAGGAATTTATATATAATATATTAATATTATATTAAATTTTCTAATTTGGTGTTCTAAGCATTTTCCTATAAATAGGGTACTTAGGTTAGAATTAAAAATCACACCAGAAACTAAAGTTTTCTCTCTCTTTCTCTCTCTATATTATCGAGCGTATTCTTGTGAGTATTTTAAGATTTTGAGTGTTGCTATACGGTGCAAGTTCCCTTCAACTCTATATCTAGTATTCCAGTCAGAAGTACTGTCTTTTCGAGGTAAGGGATGTTATTTTTTTATAAATGATATTATTTCTTTCAATATCATTATACCGAAATATTGGTAATATTTTTCTTGTAAAATTCTTATCTTTTCATGTCGGGGTTACTATTCACGAGTTACTATTCACGAGTTACTATTCAAGAGTACTATTCACGAAGCATGATGATTTTTTTTCTTGTATAATTTTTACCTTTTAGTGTCAAGGTTACTATTCACGTATACGACATTATTCACGTATACGACACTATTCACAAATACGGCACTATTCACATAAAAATTAATTTTTTTTTCTGTGTCCAATATATCTATTATGGATACTATCTTTGATTGTATCCATGTTTTGATCATTCTTGAATTTTACTTCGCTATGATTATTTGTGAAGTATTTTTGAACTCGGATTGTTTGAAATACGAATTCTTAATATTTATTCTTTTGTTTCACTTGATTCGTTTTCTTTAAAAAAAAAATCATCATCCTCAGTCCTAAATGATGATATAACTGAATATCTTTGGCCTGTAGTGCAAAGAATAATGATTTTATGATGAATATCTTTGGCCCGTAGTGCAAAGATGAACATGTGTTGAGATGAACATGACCAACTGATGAATATCTTTGGCCTATAGTGCAAAGATGAATATTTGATTCAAGATGTTTATTGATTGATGCTACATGCATAAAATATTGATGATAGACTTCTAAATTCATAGATGATAGTAGATTTCATCATCTACTTAACTCTTCTAATGAATTATTATTTACGTTGCGAATATTGATTTAAAACTTGTTGTCTATTGTATTCTATCAGATTTTTCCCTGTTGAGGACTAACGATAATTTGTTCTATATTATCTTAGTCATAATATTCTTTACTGGGCTAGTTGAGCTCACCCTTTTCCTTTTTATTTTATTTTTTTTCTCAGGAGGCGAGAATGTAGCGGGTACTAGTCGGGGTATGGAATGATGGTTCAAGATAGTTGTCTTAGTAGTCCTCACTATTTTGTAAAATAGTGTATCAATAATTGTAATGAGAACTTGTTTGAGTGCGGATATTGTCTAGAAGACAATATTTATATTTAAACTCACAGTATATGTGTTGTCGTATTTTGCACGACAATTGTAATAATAAAGTTGTAGTTGTTTTCTGTACCATGTATTTGACGACTCAGAATGAGTTGGGTGGAATGAACCTATTTTGGGGGCGTCACATTTTATCTTATCTTTGTTGAACAAATCTCTTTCCTCTTTCTAGTAGAAGCTTTCGAACGACAACTTTTCCCTCACCAACTCATATTAGGTCTAGTTATTTGTTTACTTATTAATATATCTTGTTAATTCTCTTATAATAAATTCAATTATTTTTATGGCCCAAATTTTACCAAATTATTTATCCGTCACATATTAATATTTATTAGCCCATATAAAATAAATAACTAATTTGACCCAATAAAAAATAAAGTCCAATTAATAACTAGTTTTATCCACCTTTTTGTTTATTTGGAAGTATTTAGAAATCCTTAGAGATGAGGTAAGACTTTGGATATGGGTTAATAGTTATAATTCTTCTTTTAAAGTCGGTCAAATTCTACCATTTGATAGAAATTTTTAAAATCTATGACTTTTTGAATATTAAAATACTTTTATAGACTTTGTAAAAATTTTAATTCAAAACCATCTAACTTTTAAAGACATTAATAAAGTTGTAATTGAATACCACTAAATTTTTATAAACTCTTTAAATGTCTTAATTGAATAATACTAAACTTTTAAAGTCTTTAAACATTTTAATCGAATACACCCCTTAATAAAAGTTTATTGCCTAAAACAAAATACACACTCAATTTTAACCGAATTAAAACATCAAAAAGAATTTTAGAATTTTGAACGGTTAAATCTCAACGACTCTACAAACACAAGCTACAAACTGATTTTAGTCTAGCAGGAATTTATTCTGGCTAGCGCCGATAATATTATTTTCTTTTTTGGGTATCTTGTCACCAATTTCCTATTGATCTCACACACTTGCAAAAATTGGAAGGGCTTGCCGGATCCAATGTCGACTTTACAAAATTAGGGATTTCCTTATCTTCTGTTTGTTTTTGCTTCATTCGTATTATTGTTTTATTTTTCGCTGAAATCGGTTCGATTCCGTCTAGTTTGCCAAATAAATACTCAAAATTTAAGGTTTTGTCGGATTCGATTTGGCTGAGAACTTAGAGTTCGGCTCAGATCAGAGCTCGAATTCTTAAAATTAGTGATTTAGGGTTTTCTTGACAACATTTTATTTGGCTGATGTTCGGAGTCGAATTGGGGACCAAAAGGAGCTGAAGTTTGATAATTTATAGCTTTGGAGGTCGATTTAGTGCTTTTTATTCGTTATTAATTGTAGATTGTGGGTGAAAAGAGAAATCAGTAAAAGAATCATCTGGCTTTGCAGTGTGGTTTAATTGGTTGTTTTCCATGTCAAATTTTTGAGGGGTCCTCTGCTATTTCGTGGAGGATCCCAAAAAATTTGCAGTTTTTAGCTCTGAGTATCTGGTGGGGCAAGTGAAATTTTGATGTAAATTAAGTTGAAGTGGAGGGGTGATTAATTTGTTTAGTGTGATAAAGTTTGTGCTGGGGGATTTCCGAATAATTAGTTTTGTGGAAATGCTTGGTGCTAGTGTGGATAATACTGGGCATGATAGTAGTGGGGGCTCAGGAGATGAGTTGATACCGGCTAGGTTTGTGTGGCCTTATGGGGGTACAAGAGTGTTTCTAAGTGGCTCTTTTAGCAGGTGAGAGACTTGAAAAGTTTGGATTTTGATGTATATGTTAGTACTAGTGTTGTTTTTAACATTTCCTTAGTTCTATTTATGTATTGTTGGATGATCACACATTTTATAGCTCCATCCAAGAAAAATTTGAAATGTGGATATATGACAAGGGTTTTGAATGGATTTTTGAAATACGCAGGTGGTCAGATCACGTACCAATGTCTCCTATGGAGGGTTGCCCCACGGTATATCAGGTTATCTACAGCCTAACGCCAGGATATCACCAGGTCAATGTGCTATCTTGATTTTTTATTATAGCAATCAAGTTGAAAGTAATGATTGTGAAATAACTTACTTTTGTCCATGCTGAAGAAGATACCGTTAAATAACATACACCCTTAATCAATAAGTAGTGTGTGCAAGTAGTGTAATGGGAATACTGCTGTATTATGTTGGACAATATCCTCTAAAGTGTTGTGTTACTGACTCAATCACTTGGACAAATTATATGAAAAAGCATAAAGCATGCGTTATTACTATGCCATACACGAGGATGAGACTATATGATCTGGTAACATCTTTTTATATTTTTTTGGTAAGGATGTTGTAAGGGGTTCCCCATATTAACTGGATCAAACTTGGTGGAGTTGCTCCCAAGTTGCAACTTTTAAATATTAAAAGCAAGTTTAGTATGAAAAGCTATAGCAATAAGGATTAACTTTTCCAGTATGAAAAATGCATATGTTTAACAATCACTCAAACCCAATAAATTGAAACTTTCATTCAATTTCTGATCTATCCTCAACTCTTCTACACTTTTCCCTTTTCTTTAGTTTACTCTGTCTCCATGTGTTTTTTGTTCTTCTCAAAACTCTTGCCTGCCCCCATTAACAGCTTATCCTTCTCCCAGTTCTTTGCTTCAGTCTCTATATCCATGCAGTATACTATATATACTGTTGGAACTTGTAGACAAGTTAATCTGGGTTTAGGAAGAAGCACAATTTTCTCATGAATTAGGGTCTTTTTTTTTTGGAGTATGTGTGTCTTTTAAATAGTTAAATCATTTTCCATCGTCTCCTTGGTCCTAGTGTTTGATTTGAGGGTGTACCTTGAAGAGGGGATTATCTTTCGTTACCAAGCATTTAGTATTATTTTCCAATGTCATTTGGAGCTTTATGTTGGCTTATTTGCTACAATTGTCTGATGAATCTATAAGTTTATTGTATTATATATTATGATATTTGCCTCATTTCACAACAAAGAAACCAGCGCCTGTAATTTTTTTTATTAATCCTCTTTTCACAACAAAGAAACCAGCACCTGCGATTTTTTTTTTATTAATCTCCATTCCCAAGACCTATTTCCTTCTATTCCATTTTCTTTTCCCTTACTCAATGTTGTCCATTTCAATATTTTATTTTGGGTCATAAAAGCTGAGGTAACTGATCCTTTGATCCCCAATCCAACATTTTCTTTAAGTTGTTACTTTTTCCTCAGTTGTTGTTTTTGATTAAATAATGACCATAATGCCATTATACTTACTGATAGACTTGACTATTTATTGAACTAAACACTTTTAGTGGGCTATTTTGTTTGTTCAAATGAACTATGCCGTATCGTGTTTTCCGAACATAGGAGAGTCCTCTTGTACAATGTTGATTAATAGATAATCACATTGAACCCTTTTTTTCTTCATAAGTAATTACATAGGAAGGTACATATTAAAGGTCATTTAATTAAGAAAAGATTCACATTCCTTTTCTTAAGTTTGATCTTTTCTTTAATTGTATTTTGGCAACTACCTCTGTTTCTCTGTTTATGGCACCAAATAAATTGGGTCTCAAGAGTTACACATGCTTATAAGAATTATAACCTTCTCCATCTTGACGCTGTGTTTGTGTGTTTGGAGGGAGGGAGGGAGGGAGGGAAAAGGGAGTTATTAAGAGGGTGTTTTGGGATCGCTTATAAGTAGTCAAATCTAAAAAGTGTTTGATAACCTGATTATAAAACTACTTGTAATTACTTTTTATGGAAATAATCATAAGCTCTAAATTGGAGCTTCTGGTTATTTGCCAAATCTAATAATTAGGCCTATTTTTTTTGATAATTTCATCCATTAACCATCTTTACTTCTCAAAGCATTTCTTTTGAGTAATTTACACTTGAAATAAATGATTAGCAAAAAAATTTATACCAAACACTTGTCATTTTTAGATTAGTTTAAGTGTTTTTTATTTATCAAACACAAACTACTTTTTTAAAACTGATTATAAGCAAAAGCATTAATCATAATAAATAATCACATTTTTTAAGCAATCTCAAACATACTCTAATTGTACTTTCCCTTGTTTGTGAATTAGAAGAAGGGAAGGTATGGTATTTTAATGAGTTAAATGCACTTTGATCCCTCAAGTTTATCTCATTTTTTACATTGCATTATATACTTCAAAACATGACACTTGTATCCCACACTTTTAGCGAACCGGCATATAACACCCTACGACCCAAAATTCATCACTTTTAAACACTAACCCATCACGGATTTGAGGTTGTAGGGTGTTATGTGCCGGTTTGCCAAAAGTGTGAGATGCAAAATGTCACGTATTGAAGTATATGATACAATTTGCAAAATGGGGTAACCTTGAGGGGTGTAAAGTGCATTTAACTCTATTTTAATTATTAAAATGCACTATTACTATATTATCCTTAATCTGTGTTACTCGAACTCGCCTCCTTCTGATGGAGTACCCGTGTCGACACGATCCGACACGGGTACGGGTGCTGGTACGAGATTTGTGTCGGGTGCGGCACTTTCAATCCGGATACGGGACATAAGAAGAAGGATCGACAGATCGACAGATCAACAGAAGATGAAGAGGAAAAAGGATCGACAGAAGAAGATTCGACGAAGAAGAAGAGAATCGACTGAAAGAAAACAGAAGAAGAATCGTACCTTTCTTCTTTTCTTTGAATCGTCCCTTTTTTCTTTTCGCTTCTGAGTATTTGAACCAACTGAGTATTTGACTTGAGTTTTTGAGATCAGAGAAGGAAATTAAATATCTTTGAAAAATTACAGTTAGGTACTCCATAGTTTTTATAGTTTTTTAATTTAATCCCTTAAGTTTTTTAAAACTTCAAAATAGCCCCTGAAAAATTACTTATCAGTTCTCATAGTTTTGTTTTCTTCCAATTTAGCCCTTGAAATTTCAGTAGTTTCAGTTATGCCACTGTTTCTTAATATTTTTGCACTTTAACCCCTAAAGTTTCATGATAAATGCATGTCTATATAAATTTGGACAACATAAACATTGTTGTTAAAAAATCATAACATATCGTATCCTTGCACCCGTGTCCAAATTCGGATTCATATCCGCGTATCATCTATTTTTTGACTTCACGTGTCCGACACTTAAATTCGTACCCACACCCGCACCCGAGTCCGAGTAACACAGTCCTTAATATAAAAATAATGAAACAAGGGGATGCATTTAACTCTAACTTTCCCATCCCTCTTCTTCCACTTATGAACATGGGATTTTGAGGGGTGAATTTTACCTCCAAATCACTCCCCTTCGGCCCTTCCCCTCTTAAAAAAACTCGCAAACATGAAATTTGGAGGGATTTTAATTGCCTTCCCTTCCTCCAAAATAAAACTTACAAACATGTGTAAAACCTATTATCTGTTGTCCAGCTTTTGCAAGATTAAGTTTTGATTGTTCAACACAACTTTAGTTTAAAAGCACGTCTACACTTCAAATTTATGCAATTTACCCAATTTTTTTAAATCTGATATTGGTTTTATGTGTTGCTTTCTTTTATTGGCAGTACAAGTTTTTTGTTGATGGAGAATGGCAGCATGATGAGCATCAGCCCTTTGTAAGGGGAAATTATGGCATAGTGAACACTATCTTCTTAACTAGAGATCCTGACAATCATCTTACTTCTCTTGGCCCAGAGACACTGGGTAGATCTAATATGGACGTGGATACTGATCCTTTTCTTCGTCTGGTATGAGACTTCTTCTAATAGTTAAAACTATAATTTTTTTGGTAGCTAGTGTTTAAGCTCCTCTCTCTCTCTCTGCCCCCTCCTGTCTCTCTATATCTATCTCTCTGCCCCCTCCTGTCTCTCTATATCTATCTATCTATCCATATATATTTTTATTTTTTCTGTAATATATATGTATCTTTTTCTTTCTTAAGTCGTTTTTGGTTACTTTATAAGTGCCTTTTGTATCCATCTTTGTTTAAGGGGTTTACAGACACTTGTAGACAGTACTCAGAATTTCAATAAAAAAATATACACCTTCCTTCTCACAAAAAAAGTCTCATCTGATCCTAGTTAATTTGTGAATCCTCTAAAATTTAAATTGAGATGTGAATTTATTTTAGTTTTTGAAATAATAATTTTGTATGTCTAGTACTTTTTTTTCCAAGTAGTTTACAATATTAATTATTGTATTAATCAAAATCAAATAAATTCACATCAACTATGAATTTGAGGATTTCACAAATTGATCAAGTAAAAAAATTAAATGTGACTCTTTTTGTGGAACACAGAGAGTATTTGACAACCCCAAATTATGGATATGCAATTAAAAAACCTATGTACTGATAATATTAGCCTACTTGTGCAGTATATGCACACATGCACGCGCGCACACATGCACACATGCACACACGCACACACACATATTGCTACTGTATTTACTGGAGCTACATTCATACTCTGATGGAAATGCATTCATTTATAATTTCTCCACTCTAATGTGAAAACACATGATAATGTGCACAACTAAAACTAGTAGACCAGTTACAGTATGAACACTGAATTTTAATACATTTCATGCCTGTTTTCTTTACAAATAAGTCATACATGTTGGATGGTACTTTCCAGGAAGCAGTTCCAAGGATATCTCAGGCTGATATAGAGTTATCTCGTCATCGCTTATCTGTATTCTTGTCCGCACATTCAGCTTATGAGTTGCTACCAGAGTCTGGCAAGGTTTCAATGCTTGACACATCTCAGTGAGCCCATTGTTGAGTACTACTTTGGATTGAGTTACTTCAGTATTACTTAATTATGTCATTTTGATCTGTAGATCATTACCTTGGATGTGAATTTACCTGTGAAGCAAGCATTCCATATCCTATATGAACAGGTAATTTTTTTTAGGGTCGCAAGGATGTAATTTTAGTATTTTAATGGGGAATTGGATGAAGGCTCTAATTACACAGCTACTATGGATGGGTCTGCCCACTGCCATTGGACTTTGTATTAGTTTTGCTTGCATCTTGTAGCCCAAACTTACATTGAGTTTTAAAATATCCTTTCCTTAGTTATTGCACTCATCAAAGCATATTACTATCCTTACTAAGGTCCTGCATCCACTCCCACTCCCACTCCCACTCCCCGGGCCTATGTGTCCTCTGTCACATGGTATCTGTTGTTAGCGTAGAATCGATCGTTTGTAGTTATAACATGCATATTGTCTCATTTAATAGAAGCTGTTTCCAGGGAATTCCTGTGGCGCCTCTGTGGGATTTTTGCAAGGGTCAGTTTGTTGGAGTTCTGAGTGCATTAGACTTTATCTTAATTCTTCAAGAGGTATGACTACTTTCCATGGAAGCCTCCTCTTATTACTTTACAATCTAACTGTATATTGGCTGGTAGTGGTTACTCCATCAAGTCATAACTCATTGCTTATGAAGTAATAGGTTTTGCTTTCTTGACTAGATTCAATATTGACAGAGTCACCTGTGTTCTATTATACTTTCTTTTCCTGTTATAATTTGTCTAAGACTACTATATTCATGTTTTTAAGTTCCTATATAGGGGGATTATGGAGTGCGGCTAAGAATATTTTTGTTATTGTTATAGTTGCCCAATTTTACTTTTTTTGACGCACAAAGTTGTAAGAAATAAAACTATTAGACTAATTCACTCCAAATCTTACATCAACTTAACTTTATCTTTAGAGGAAAACACCTATCCAGAAAGGGGGAAAATTTTAGAGGATAAACATATAAGCCCTTTCATGTTGTGTTATTCACACTAATGCTAAAGTTGGATACCACTTTTACATGAAAACTCCTTTCTTCGAGTGTCCTTGAAAAGCTTCAATTGACTTTTTCTTGCTGCTCCTCATTACCCTACAGATGCAAATGATGCACCCCATTTCCCCTTCGCAAGTGCCACTCGCACAGATGAGAACACATGTAAAGCAAAACCCCTAGAAGAAAATGGGTAGAGAAGAATAAATTTTAAGAAAGGTGAAAGTTCTTGTTTTGCAGAGGTTTCTTTTTAGCCTTTTAGAATCCGCATCAAATAACCTTCGGCTGTTCGGCACTGAGTGCAGTACTGTAGTAGTTTTTGTTGGGTCGTTTAGTGTCATTTATAGTTGCAACCCTTTTCAAAAACTTGTATGATGACAGTTTTAATTGTGTATTACCTGTTTTAGAATGTTTCTGCACATTTATTTTGGTCGGAGTTTTGAAGTCTCTATTCCTTTTTATGTTTGATTTCCCACCAGAGTAGTACATTATCTTAATGTTGCAGAATTGTTTATTTCTTGTGGGTGGAACGCAATAATGAAGAAAGAAATGAACAGTGTTCTAAAAATCTCTGCCTAGGCACTAGGCCCCCCTTGGCGTCCCGCCTAGGCGCTAGACCCCCTGGCACCTCACCTAGGTCCAAGGCGGCAAAAAAAACCCTTTTGAAAATTAGGCGGGGTCTAGGCGGAGAGGTTTTTCTATTTTAATAACTACTCTAATCAAATCATGATATATTTATTTTTCTAATGATTTACTATATTTATAATACAGGTTGTAGCATATCAAATCACAACAATAAGTGAACAATATCAAGTCAAAATAAATAATTTTATTATAGTTGTAATTTTTTGAACTTGTACCAACTTCAAATTATATAAATGATGACACATTTGTAATATTTAGTTTAATTCAATATAATTTTTAAATTTATATTTAGTTTCTTAAGTTTTAATATTGAATTAAATTCTTGAAATTTTAAATTTTATTATTTAATAGCAATCTTGTTTATGAATAAAGCTGATACGTTAAAAATATGTTTGAACTTTGAACAATTGCATGTTGTGTTTGAACTTTGAAATTAGTAATATTGATATGTGTTTGAACTTTAAGCAAATGCTTTTATTATATTTATTATAGATTGTTTTGCTTTATATTATTGTTTTGTTTGGATAAATGTAAGATAAAATATTAAAATTGGCTTAAAATAAAAAATTCTGCCTAGCCCCTCGGTCGCCCGCCTCCCGCCTTGCGCCTTTTAAAACATTGGGAATGAACAATGTGACTAAAATTTCAATTGGAAAACTCATGTTATTTCATTTATTATTACAAATTGATAAATATTTGTTGTGTCATAGAGCTTTTGCAGGCTTCTCTTTCCGTAATTCCTTGAGATTGATTTATTCTTTTAGTGAGTTCTGAAGAATGCCATTTTACTCTTTCAATGCAGCTGGGGAAAAATGGATCAAATTTGACAGAGGAAGAGCTTGAGACGCATACTATATTTGCATGGAAAGAGGGAAAATTACATCTCAGCGGGCAGATTGATGGCAATGGGACATCTTATCCACGACATTTTATACATGTAAGGGTTTTATATGTTTTATACATCGTAGCTTTGTTAGAGATAAAATAGATGTATTGAATATTGTTGTTATGTCATTACAAAGAATACTAAAGCCTTGTATATAGGCTTCTAGTTAAGTAGGGCCAAGTATGTGTAGGCACCAGCCATACATGGTTACCAAGTTCTAATAATAATATAATCTAATAAACTCATGATTCTACTCATGATTATAGAATAATCTTCTAACACTCCCCCTCAAGTTGGAAGCATAGTTGTCACGGCGCCACGACGAGGCACGACGATAGTTGACCGCCAGGATGCCTAGCGATAAGGCGCCATGTCATGGCGTTCATATGGCGACAAGTCGTTCATAGTGTGTAAATTTTGCATTATTTATTTTACTTCAAAAGTACATTGGAGTTCCATGAGTTTTATGATTTATATTGTCAAAATTATGACTTTTATGATTTATATGTTCAAAATTATAACTTTTAAGGATTATTGTACACACAATAACACTAAGCTGCAATTATCCATGTGACATAGGACCCAAATATGTCAAACCAATTTATGGACTACAAGCAGCCACGTTATCCCACTCAGACTCAGCATATGGAGGACATTAGCTGTCTTCAGCATACATACCCACGTGGGTCAGCATCAAGTTAACTATTTTGTCTTCATAAGCTTTGCAAGAAAGTACAACAACCCACTGTATAGCAGATTTTTAAGGCTGGCCCACACAGATTCTTTCCTTTTTCCATGGCAGTTGCTGCGTGTGCATCCCAAGCATCGTCGCATGTTGCTGCGTTTAAGTCGGCAAGTTGAAGTGGATAAAAAATTTTAGTTTTAGGGTTCTCTTTCAATTCGATCAAGCTGCCATGACGCTTACCTTGGCAGCTAGGCTTTCAAGACGTCGCTTAGGTGACGACTTGTGGACGTCTAGTTGCCAAGGCGAGCGCCTTGGCAGCTTCCCCCAAGACGAGTGTCAAGTTGTTGCTTGCTCTTGCGCCTAGACGCTAAGGCGTTGCCGTGACAACTATGGTTAGAAGTCTTATATCACGACTTACAACTTGTTACATAACATAATTTTAAAAATAAAAGACTCAAACCAACCATATCACATAATTGTTTTATCTTCAACACCTCCCCCTCAAATTGAGGTCCTCTTCAATTTGCACGATTTTTTTTTACGTCCAAAGTTAGATTTTTACTCTCAATATATAACTTCACACGTCCACTTTCTGAGGATATCTTGTGCCAACAATAACGGAGAACAATCGGTCTCTTACAACAAATCTATCCGTCAGAAACAACTACGAAGGATTTCTTGTCTTCTTTAACAACGGAGGACTCTCTAGCTTCCCAAAAAAATTGAAGGACACATGCCTTCCTGAAATCTCGACCACATGCAATCCTTACTTTCCAATCAACAGTTTATATATTTCAATCTGAGAAATTAACCGCTCTGGACATATCACCCTTGTTAAGAAAAAAAATGCAACAAGGAACCCGCATCTTCAAAAAGAAGCCTCAAATCTGGGCAACGGAGTACTAGAACACCAACTTTAGCAACACATGACAAAACTCAAACTACAACTCTAATACTGAACTCTAACCACCTAATATTTTGTTCTTTGAGATTAAGTTAAATAATAAAAATAAACGATGGCCGTCGCCAACGGCAGAAGCAGGACTTTTTGATTTATTGTCAAGATCAACTTAGCTTTGATTCCATGTTAGAGATAAAATATATGTATTGAATATTGTTGTTGTATTATTATCATAGTTGTCACGGCGTCACCTAGGTGATGCCTTGGCGTCCAGACACAAGAGCAAGCAACAAGTCGACACTCGCCTTGGGGGAAGCCAAGGCGAGCCTTGACAGCTAGGCGTCCACAAGTTGTCGCCTAGGCGATGCCTTGGAAGCCTAGTTGTCAAGGCGAGCGTCGTGATAACTTGGTTGAATTGAAAGAGAACCCTAAAACTAAAAAAAAGTATCCACTTCAACTTGTCTACTCACGCAACAACATGCGACGATGCTTGGTTCCCATAAACTAATATTCATGATTCTAGAATAATCTTCTAACAAGTTGAATTTAAAAAATTTAGTTTTTTTTCTTTACTAAATCTTATGCCTATGGTAGGATGGGTGTACATTTGTTTTTATGTGATGACTAAGCGAGATATAGCTCTTCAGCTATAAATTCCCCATATAATTTTGTGGTACGCTACATATTTTTTCTAAAGATAAAAAATAAGATTTTTCATGAATCTCAATTATCTTCACCGATATTTACTGTCGAGAGAAAATCTAAACGTGAAAGAAGATCAACACTTGAATTGGAGGAATCTTGTCCCAAACAACGTATACATGTTCTTTAGTTATATGTATGCTATTCTTATAAAGATCATTAATTTTTAATCTTTGTAAAATTAAAAACCACACAAAGAATCAAGGAAACGTAATAGAAACAATAGTGAGTCAAAACAAACAAAAAGTATTACAAGAAAAAGTACCAATTGGATCCACAATCTAGATGAGCTTATCAAAGGAGGAGCATAATTGGACAGAATCAAGCAAGAGAAGTAGAGATGCCATTTCATTAGACTCCAAATACATGGATTCCCGAAGAAATGAAAATTTCTAAAAGCTTTTATCGTACTTTATGAAACAAGAAATGGTAGCATGATGCAATGAAGAAATAGAATATATGCGATTAAAAGTTGGTGAGAATTGGTTACCTCCCATCCTCCAAGAAACCTCAACCCCATATCTTAAATGCCGAATAAAGGAAGCACATCTTTGGGAGATGAAATTCTTAGGACTCAGACGAGTAACACAAGTCACGTCCTTCAGCTACATACCAAACTTGGTTTAATAACCTTGTCCCTGTGAGTAATCTAATTCTTCTTCTATGATCTTTTCTAAGAATGAGGTTTTTGGCATTGTTCTAATAGTTGCTAGTCGGTCCCAAGTCAGTTGGCTACCGACTAGAGACTAGGGGATTAATCGGCTAGTCGGATCTTCAATTTTTTTAAAATATATATATATCCTCCTTTCTCCTTCATAAGTTTTGTGTACGTAGAATAACATAAGTAACACATCATCAAATAAAAACATGAAAACCAAGTAAAACCAAATGGTTCGACGCTCTAAGTTCAAAACCAATTAACCAAATGAACCTAAGTAGCACAAAATCAATAGTCAATCACTCCTCTTCTCCATATCCCTCCAAGACTTGCTCTCCATCGGACTCAAACTCATAATCCTCATCTTCCTCTTCGTTGTCATCATCTTACGACACAAACTTGTCTTCATATAGTTCTCACACATTTCAACCACTTCTTCTAGGTACAAGGACCTCATCCGCTCCCATACCATATTCCATGTAAGTCCCGAACCTGGCTCAACTTTATCGTCACCACCTTCAACAATCCATCCTTGTGCATTTGTTGCTTCATTAGTAATTAGGATATCCTTCTCCTTTACCCTTCTTTTCTTGTTGACAAGTTAGGTTGTTCTAACCTTGTTGCATCAAGTCTATTCCTTTTCTTCGTATGTATCTATACATTAAAGAAAATTCTCAAGTTAATAATTCTAATACCCTTATTAAAAAATTACAACATATAATAAAGAGAGGGAATATGTACTTACTCCCTCAAAAGTACTCCAATTCTCCGGCTTGTTCCGATTTTTTGATTTATTCCGACTGGGCGACTTTCCCGACTAGTCGCCGACTGGAGCCTGACTAAGTCGGCCAGCGACTAAATCAAAAGATTAGTCTCTCGTTGAGGCTCCGACCCCGACCTAGTCGCCGAGTCGGTCGACTTTTCGAACACTGGTTTTTGGAAAATCATAACTGCTGCAAACTTGGTTTAATAAGCTTATCCTCGTGACTAATCTAATTTTTCTTGTATGATCTTTTCTAAGAATGAGGTTTTTGGGAAATCATAACTGCTGCTAAGAAATAATTTAGAACGGTATATTGTATTATTCGATGCTGTCAATCTATGGTTGTTCTTTATGTTTATATCAGTTTCTTTCTCAAGATATATCCATGTTCAAAGTCGAGATAGCGGCCTATGTTTTGGAAGGTCTTTTTTTTAACTCGGTTTCTATATCACTTTCGGGCGATACGCACCATTATGTTAGTTAGAAGCTTTCAAAAAAATTTAATTTTTTAAAAAAATTATGAAAAATTCTAAATCATATCAACAAGATGGATCAACTAAGTTCACAAAACACACTATCTAATACACATGGCACTGTCCAAATGATAAAACCGACATCTCACAAACCTATCTAATGCATACAAATTCAACGGTAAATTCTAAAGTTATTTTCAATTTATACTTAACTAGGTACTATATATAGAATATATAGGTACAACTGTACAAGTTTTGTAATAATGTACATATATATATACAAGTAAAATGGCTACACTTTTTTTTATGCTCTAGTTAACTTGGGTACTATATAGTATGTATAATTATTTTTTTGTTAAATAGTTTAAGTATTATTTTATAAGTTGTAGTTAATTTGCGCGCTAGTTTTATTTTATTTTATTCTATTTTTTAATACCAATTTAGGTACTAGTTAAAATATATTAAATACATTTATTTATTTTGGTGTGTTTGGTGCTTCTCCCATTTACACCGAAATTTCTCCGCTATTTGGTCCAAAAACGTTGCCATGCCGATGGGCCGAAGTTTCACCGAAATATACCCTTCTTTACATGAATAATCGCTGATTTTCTGACTCGTATCAAGGTTGTGGTTCGGCAAGGGCTGAAACCGCTTCGATATGTTGAAATTTTGGCCAATACGCCGAAACTTTGAATCATGGATATATCTCTTGTGCAGGTTGGGCATTTTCACAATTTGATATATAGTTCTTGGGTTTCTTTGAAGTTTGAGAACCATTGTGTTACATGTGTTGGATATACTTTTATAGTAGCTTCTGTAATTTATGTCATGTGCAGACTGGACCATATGATTCTTTGAAGGATGTTGCTTTGAAACTTGTACAAAACAGGATTTCCACAGTTCCTGTTATTCTCTCTTCTACACAGGATGGATCATTTCCGCAGCTGCTACATCTGGCCTCCCTAGCTGGAATTCTAAAATGTAAGCTTATAACTGAACTACTGAAGTACTAGGAGAGTGTAGGTTACCTATTACTAACTTGTAGAAGTCTTCAGGTATATGCAGGCATTTTAGACATTCTTCTAGCTCATTACCCATTCTTCAGCAACCAGTTTGTTCAATTCCCTTGGGTACATGGGTGCCGAAGATTGGGGAGTCAAGCAGACAGCCACTGGCTATATTGAGACCAAATGCCACTCTTAGTGCTGCCCTTTCTTTATTAATACAAGGTGACTACTCCCTCTTCCATACGACATCTCTGTCACTTGGTCTTCTTACTTTTTTCTTTTTTCCCGTGGGGGATTCTCTGAGTTCCCTGTCCACAAAATTCTTAGCCAAATTTTTGTTCTCATGATTTTTGTCTTGCCTCCCTGATAGATTCTTTAAGTAAGTTAGGATCTAATGTGATGTGGCTACGTTTGTTGTTGATGGATAGAAATTAGTTATATTTATGGACCTAGATTATTTGTTTTGATCCTTCCATTTTTCTTGTATTTCTTTAAAAGTATGAACTGGTATTGATTGTTATGTTGGGAGGTATCTTCCTCGGCTTATCCATGAGCAAGCGTGTTGTACTGATGAGATGGAGCATTATTATGAAGCATACTTCATCCAATCTGGGTTACTTCATGACATCAATTGCTTCCATATATTTTTAAATACAATAAATAAAACTATATTCTTAAAAGCAATTAGTAGATTTGGATTAACTATGTGTTTGAAAACAACAAGTAGATTTGGATTAAATATATAACTCTCCTGATTTTTGTTATGCCTGACGCAATATCAATTCCTACTGCAGCTGAAGTGAGTTCAGTACCAATAGTGGATGAGCATGACTCATTACTGGATATTTATTGTCGAAGGTTGTTTTTTCTCGACTGCATTCTAGAATTCTATGATTTGTTGAGAGCAATGTTCATTAGAATCCAAGGATGTTCCTTATTTAAAAGTTATATCCATTTTGTATTTCCTTGACAGTGATATCACTGCTTTGGCAAAAGACAGAGCATATACGCAGATCCGCCTCGATGAAATGAGTATTCATCAGGTAAGTCCTAGAAATTGTAAATATAAATGTATTAAAAATAAATAAACATTCTCTGTTAGTTTCAACTGTGTTTCATGCACGTGGGATAAGTTTTAAAGATTGTACTTGGAAGTAACTTAACTAAACTCAACTCAACAATGTTAAGCTTAAACCTAGTTTAAGCTTTAAGCTTAAGAGAATCAATGGAGGTCAGGTGGTGCTTAAAGAAGTCTGGATTCTGGAACAAGCTGTGAGCTAGATTTGTCCCCAAATGAATGCTACAAATGAGTGACAGTCTGATTAAAGAACTGATTAGCAAGCACTAGAAGTAAGAATTCAAGAAAGAAATAGAGATGGAGATAGTTTGGGAATTACGGTTTAAAGATAAGTTTGGAGAAGAAGACTGATCGATATAGAAAGAGAATATAGAGGAATGTTGAGAGACTATAGAGAGGGATAAGAGAATGGCCAAGCCAATTGTCCAATTCATAATAATCATCTTCATACATTCAATACATGCCTTACTTTTTATTTATTTATACCACTAACCTACACTAGCTACCAAACTTGGGAACCAAGAAAATAGTATTAGCCATGTGATAGCTAATTCTAGAATACTCCTAATGAACTAATAAGATCATATACTTATTTTATTTCTCCTATGGACCTTGGCCTTACAAACGTCGTCTTTTATCCCAAACTAGTTAGGTTAGGTTGAAAATGAGTCACAAATGGAAGCTTGTGTGTGCGTTCGTGTGTGTGTTCATTCATGTGTGTGCACGTGCTTGCATGTGTATTTATAATAATTAATACCTTTTCTGAGATGGATAGAAATGTCAAAAATGCTCAAGTGAATTAGTTTCATGGCCATTCTTCATCTTACCTTAGATAGAATGATCTTTGTGGCCAAGTAAATAAATCCAAAATATGATGGTCTCATTAGCGGTGCTGTAGTAGTAATTGTTGATTTATCCATAGTTTCTTGGATTGACTTAGTATGCTTATTGGGGACGTGATAAGTCTTTATTTTTTTTCTTTATCCTTGAGAATCACCTCTTCAATTCTCAACTTTTACGAATGTGCATGTGTATTGGCATAGCCTGTACAGGTCAGAGAGGTCAAGGACATATATATATATATATATATATATATATATATAGGGTTTTCATCTGGTTGCATATATATATATATATATATATATATATATATATATATATAGGGTTTTCATCTGTAGCAACCAATTGTTACTGACACTATTCCAACAACCATGGTCTTAACCGTTGATCTTCATAATTAAAGGTTCAGATTAAAAGTAATTTAATCACTGCCGCTACAGTTTGTAGCGGCAATAATATTTTTTCTTAAAATTACCAAAAAAAAACCTTCAATCCAACTGACTTGCCGCTACAATGTGCAGCGGCAGTGCAAGTCATCCAATCACTTTTGTCTTGTCCCATAGCACTAGTTACGCGTAAGATTGATTCTATTTGATTATTTATTTTATAATAAAATATTTTTATTTAATTATAAACTAAATAATCAAATAGAATCTTCTATCAAATAAAATTATAAATAAAAATATTTTATTTGATATAAAATAAATATCAAATAGAATCTTTTTTTTCTTCCCCTTTTCTCTTTCTAAAAAATGGAAGAGATGAAAATAGAATAAAATATTTGATTATAAAATAAATAATCAAATGGAATCTTCTATAAAAATAAAATAATTTTATTTTATTATAATTCTATTTGATTTGATTTTATAATTATAAAAATTATTATTTTTATAATTCCATTTGATTTGATAAAAATAGAAATAATTTTATTTGATTGAAGATTCTATTTGATTATTTAATTTGTTTGCAATTTCTCTATTTTTTGCTAACATGGAGTTTTTACGGCAACACAATAAAAATGGAAGAGATGAAAAATAGAATAAAATAGACTACAAATTTTAAGATTAAATAGTCTTAATAAAATGATTTTATTTTATTATAATTCAATTTGATTTTATTTAATAATTATAAAATTATTATTTTTATAATTCTATTTAATTTGATAAAATTAGAATTATAAAATAGAAATAATTTTATTTGATTGAAGATTCTATTTGATTATTTATTTTATAATCAAATATTTTATTCTATTTTCATCTCTTCAATTTTTTTAGAACGAGAAAAGGAGAAAAGAAGTAAAAAAAAATAAAAGATTCTATTTGATATTTATTTTATATCAAATAAAATATTTTTACTTTATAATTTTATTTGATAGAAGATTCTATTTGATTATTTAGTTTATAATTAAATAAAAATATTTAATTATAAAATAAATAATCAAATAGACTCAATATTACACAAGTGACTAGTGTTATGGGACAAGACAAAAGTGATTGCATGATTTGCACTGTCGCTACACATTCTAGCGGCAATTTAGTTGGATTGAAGGATTTTTTTTGAAAATTTTAAGAAAGAATATTACTGCTGCTACAAGCTGTAGCGGCATGGATTAACTTGCTTTTAATATGAACATTTTATTATGGCGATCAACGGTTAAGATCATGGTTGTTGGAATAGTGTCCATGACAACTGGTTGATACAGATGGGGATCCATATATATATATATATATATATATATATATATATATATATATATATATATATATATATATATATATATGCGCACACACACATATACATGCATATATTTTTGTTTGTCAAGTGTTGAGGACATATTATAGCCACAGTTGGATGTAGGGTCAAATTGATTTTGTGAGTTACTAGTTTTTTCTTCTTCTTTGATACGTGCTTTAAGAGACCATATTCAGAAGAGTTCGTAGAAAAACCTTCAGCCTGATGATCTTCATTGAAATTGGTAAACTGTTGAACATGTAACTAACTTCTGAAATTGTATATAGAAAACATAAATGTATATCCACATCAATGTTTTTTCTTAGGAAATATTGTATCGTTTTAGATTCCGGTTGAAATAGTACAAAATTTATTTAGAGGCTACAAAATGATGAAGCAGATGAGATCCACTGTTTCAGCAGTTGGATTTGTCCTTATTTATTTATTAATTACTTTCCTGTGATGGGAGTTATTGTTCCTCATTTCAATAAAAGAATCAGCATCCAGTGAAGCTCATAGACAAGTTATTTGGAAATGTAAAAGCTTTGGAAATCAATGTGTTTAATTGTCACTACCATCTCTAACATGTAGGCCTTGCAACTGGAACAAGATGCAAGTTCTCCTTATGCATTTTTCAATGGCCAAAGATGTCAAATGTGTTTGCGGTCCGATCCTCTGCAGAAAGTGATGGAGAGGCTGGCAATTCCCGGTAATTGATTTCTCTTTTCAGTAAAGTTATGTTTGGCAACTCAATACCAAGTTTCTGAATTGGAATTGGATGTGTGCAATTCTATAGAATTTAAATTTTGTCAAAATTTGGCGCTCAATTTCAATTTCAATTCAAAGGCTTATAATTAAGTTGCCAACCTAGCTTAACAGTTTATTTACAACTCAGATGAATCTCTTCCAGAATGTTCTTCAAAAAAAATTCTCAGCCGATATTCTTTCATGTTTACTTTCCCCAACTTGAAACATTCATGGCATATATTCAGGGGTTAGGAGACTTGTTGTGGTGGAGGCTGGAAGCAAGCGTGTGGAAGGCGTTATTTCATTAGGTGATGTATTTAGGTTCTTGCTTGGTTGATCATGAAGAGCTGGCCAGAATTATGCAGGAAGACATGGAGGTGGGTTTCTTGAAGAGCCATCTGTTCTATTACACACTAATTGTTCTCTCTGCTGAGCGCTCCAATCTGACATGCGTAAATAGTTTCAGTATGTTCCGAGTCTTTAATTGGACGGGCCTCACCCATTTTTTAGGATACACATTCTAATAGGAAAAAGAGAAATGTCTGTATATTGAGAGGATTTAAATCTTTCCCCAGTCAAAAATGCAACCTAATCTATGAGTAAATCAACATGCTATCTTTACAGCCCCATACTTGTCTCCTGCTGTTTAACATTCAAGCAGCAAGGAGTTGGGAACTGTGTATAAACCACCTGCTGTTTTTTGGTTGTAGCATTGCTCTGGTTTTATCTGGTCGTGGTTTATAAATTCCATAATTTAGGTAATGTGATTTCAATTACCATGTTCGGATGTATTTTTAGTTGCCAATTTAGTGAAGTGGCTCTTACAAACACCCCGCCCTGTTAGTGTTAGCTGGATGAATTTATGGAAAACAATATTTGCTTTCAGAGGCAGAGTTTATTCAACCCAAAAATTCACCTTGAAAAGTTAGCTATCAAGGCAAGAGACGAAGAAGGTACATGTCCATTCCATTCCGGTTTAGATTTCATCTTTGGCAGCTCCACTCAAACTTGCCTCCTGCCCTCAATAATGAGTTGAATGAAAGCACCAATTGTTTTGTGATTTTTAGGTGGTGGATTAATACTTTCCAGTTATACCTACCAGGATATAGGAAAGTGTGCATAGGATTAATTCCAATACAATCATGCTTCTACAACTGAGGAATATATCAATCAAGGATGAGAGCGTTTTCAGTTTCTGATTCTACAGAACAGAATTTGATGGTAGAGTAATCAAACTGAAAAAATTAACAGAGTAAGCATGAAATATAAATTAACATACCTACCCGTGTTAATGGAAAATGATGAGAAGAAAAAATAATATACTAATAGTTAAGCTGAGAGCCGGTGATTGAGCACGAACTTCATTCAAAAGACTACATGATTATAAAGGATGAATTAGGTATTGCTCAATTTATAGAAGTTAATTGGCAATTTTATAAACTGGAGTAGCGAAAAGCATCAGGTACGACCATACTCCTAATAAGCTTGATCACTAGTTTCAATGGAACAGTACAAACTGGACAATGATGGGGAACCATATCCAACAAGTAACACGCCTTCTTCATACTGCACAAATTACACTGCAGATGATCTCGGCACAAGCTCAATCTAGAGTTTCCATCTGTTAGAATCAACATAAAAAGATAATAGTTCCAGAGTTGCTACTCAGCTCAACACGATGGTGTAACCCAATCGGTTAAAGGCTAAAACAAAAAACACATGTAATCAGAAGTACTAATCCGTCTATGAAACTGTGACATATACAGACACTTGTAAATAGATGAACACATAATACTGATACACCCCGAAAGTTGAATCAGTAGTAAAAAAATAAAAAATTGACTATGGTTTTAACATTTTAGCAAAGCAGGCTTATACATGAGACTCCAACAAAACGTATATTCTTTGAAGAACAAGATGAGCAAGGAAAGTCAACGATGTTTTAGCTTGATGGTTATTGTAACCATAACGTCACAGGTTTGATTCTTGTTTTTGGGAATTTCTTCCCCTTTATCCTCTTTATTTGTGAGGTTTGTATTCGCACCCATTGAGTGCAAGTGGTTTATTGAATATTGTTATGAGGGAAATTGTTGAGACTGATTATGTGATTCGTTGTACTTGTAATAATAACCCTCCAAAGTGGGGGCGTTCAAAAAAAAGAAAAAATAGAAGAGTAATGAAAGGATTATATAAGAAATAAAGTATAGTAATATCTCTAGTTGTTTGGAATGGTTGAGAAGGAAGGAAAAAGAAGTCCCTTATTTGGAAAAGGTGAAGAAAAGCAAGAAAGGAAATGCTCCATAATATTTTACTTTACTTGGGACATTTAATTCTTCTTCTTTTTTTCCTCCTTCATAAATGAAAAGGGTATCATAGGTATTTTAAAAGGTGCATTCTCAAATGTATTTTTAAGAGTTGATTAAAACCTTCTCCTTTCCTTCCTACTCTCCTCCTTGAAAGGAAAGAGAAGTAAATTTAAATGGTAGATTCAAATTCCTTTATTCGCTATACAAAAAGCCAATTCAAAGTTTTAAGAACTATTCCTTTCATTTCCTTTCTCAATCTAGAAGAAATGCATGTCAGGTACTTGTACATGGGACTTCAACATAGAGCTTCAATGACAATTATTCTAACAGAGAACATTCAAATTGACTAGCTTGATAGCAACAATAGAAACACAATGGCAAGTAACTAAGCAAATACCTTCCAAAGGCCATCATTAAGATAATGCATGTTATCCACACCGATTCCCTTATTGATTGCCCTTCTGCAGTTACTCAAAAGAAAAAGTAACTAATTGTTCACGTAATAGGGAAACGATTAATCAGCATTTTACACAAGTGATGAAGTGAATACAATAGAGGGTAATAATGTCATACAGACGTATGATACTGCTAGAAACTTTAACTTATTTGGGATGGTATCTTGCTTCTTAAGTTTCCTGTTTTCCCAAGGCAACAAAGCAACCTCGAAAAATATTAGCTGGAGCCCCAAAGGACATGGAATGAGGCTACATTATCCTCCTATTAGTTAAATATAATAAGTATGAAAACAATTTATTTTACATGATGATTTACTTTCTCCTCAATACCAGAGAGTTCAAGCTCTCTAAGCTATAATTTCCAAGTACCCAAGAAACTATATCCTTCAGGGAAATGCATTCACATAGTATTCTAATCATTGGGAGGAGGAAGGGGCGTTTAAGGTCTTTCTTAGGCAGTGAGGGGGCACTTAGGGTCTTTCCTAGGAGCGCCTAGACGTTTTCCTAGACTATCCTGTTTATTTATTTATATTATATAAAAATATATAATATACAAAGCATAATAAATGTAAATATGCTAAATTGTATATGAAAATTTGAAAAGTTATCAAAAAAAATAATATTACAAAGCATAACAAATTTATTTTTAGCATTGTAGAGCTTCAAAGCCTCATTAAATGTGATTAATAGTCATTATTTAAAATCTATATTTGTAATAATTTATAAGACAATTCTTTTGACTTTAATTTCACATCTATTATTTTTGATAAAGTTCATTTTTAACTTCAAAACTAACTAAATGGTCTAGATTTTAGAGTTGTAAATCAGAATTTGTGATTACAGAAATTAAAGAAAAAATAGGATGAATTATATAAATTTTAAAACATAAACTTGAAAAAGTCAGGGCCATGACTGAATAAGTAATCAAATTTCAGGGTTAGCGATTGCGGCCAAATCAAAGTAATAGAGGATTGACTCCTTGGCAGGGGCCTAGGCGGGCACGATAGTAATCACATGCTATCAGTAAAGTACATAACACAGACTTAAAGGGGAGGTCGAAAACGCAAAGGAGATTTGTTGGTGCCAAAAATCACGAGCTTTATAGTTACAAGAGGGGGATGGTAACACTTACGTTCTTGCCCATTTTATTTTTTTGGTTGAATGAGATTTTTTATAAGTTATTATAGCATTTGTTGATGTTTTAAGCAAGTTTCAATGGGAGCTAGATGTGGATATTTTTCAGAGCTTCTAGAGCATTTGGTTTGTCTAGGGATTAGGGGTTTTTTCTTTTGAAGCACAGTGGAGGTCTTTTGTTTTACTATTTGCCCCTAATCTACTGTATACTCCCTGAATACATATGATCCGCAACCTTTTGGCGGTTGCTTTAAAATATTACTCCACCTGGTTCACAAAGTTCCATTAGCAAAATCTTAAATATCAAGGATTTTTTGTTCCATATCCACCCCTAAGAAAATAAATAAGATGCTAGTTTAGCAGAGTGGCATGATAATGAAATTATGATAGCGAACTTGAAGACATGTCATTTTATATTACTATAAACAGAAATAGGACTCTTAGTGGAACCAAAAAAAAAACAACGAATGGGGCTCTTATTGTGTAACAAAAAGAGTAATACTTATCAAAGAGAAAGTGCATATCATATTTGGTTTGATCAGTTTCACATCACAACCATTTGATCGCCTATGGAAGTATACATTTGATTCCGATGGTAACCTGATTATAAAGTGTCCTTAACATGTTCATACAATATATTCCACCATAAAGAGAATTAGAAATGAAAAATCAGAAAACAAAATATAGTCAGACACAACGACACTAACTTACATGTCTTTTGCCGACATTTTTGTAAAGCCAATAGCAAGAGCATGTTGCTTTCCTTCAGCCATTATGGCCTGAAATAGTTGTAGTTTGAGCATTAGAATATTATTTGCCAGATTATATCTAAATATTTTTCTTATGTATAATTAAAGAAAATAGCAAGACCAATCAATAATAACATGACATAAATTACTTCCAAGAAAAATATATTAGGACATTAAAGAACTGACCCATAAGAATAATAATTCATTGGAAAAGATTTGGTAGAATGAAGCATATTATTGCAGTATTAGTTGTAATGCGTACCACAGGAGTTTCTCCAGCCACTTCATCATCCAAAAAACCCCCAGGTGATGTAAGCCCAGGACACATTATGTTAGCACCTGCAAGAACAAATTTTATCGCTCCCCTGTCTACTTGCAGTTTTTTCATTATCTCTGGATCTGCAAAAGTGAGTAATACAGGACATAATTACCAAAGAAGCATAGACACTAAGAGACTGGGTGTCTAAATTAGACCCTTAACAATTACCTTTAAGCCCAAAAAACTCCTAAAATATCTGCAGAACGGTCAAAACATTCTTAAAGCCCTAAATGCCCTCGAAAAGGAAGAGAATAGTATCACAAACAAATTAAAGGTGGGAACTCTAATTTCTTCACTACTGACAGCACAATTGCGATAACATCCAGCTAAGAACATGCACGACCAGAGTTAAAGAAAGGGAGTCACTGAGTAACCTTGTGTTAAATCCATTAATGCCTCGAACCAAGATTTAGGTTCCCCATTCAGAATCACTGAAAAGAAAGAACAATGAAAACAACCACAAACCGACCTCCTTCATCTAACTCCGTAGTTTTTTCTCTCCATCCCCTGATCTAAAAAGGACCAACAAAGCCTATAATAGGCTTTTTCAATCAATCTTAAGAACCAAAGCCTAACATTCATGACTCCTAACATCCTCCACAATCTCGTTGGCAACCTAAGCAGCATCAAAAATCTGCCTTCCTCAAACAAAAGTTAGAATCTTGTAAATACTAGTGGTTGAACTAATGGGTCTAAAATCCTTAGAAGAAATCTTGTAACTGATTTCATACCTCATGCACATATATACAGATGCACAAGGTCATGTTAAAACAGACCCACAAAACTATCATGTTTTAAGAGAAAATTTGTAAAATATACTGTAAGATATAGTACTTTACATTGATGAAGGAGTCGTAATGTAGGCATATAAGGTCCATCACGCAGGTTGAAAAATAGTGGCACATTGTTCACCACGACTAGGTTCAGATGATTTTGACTTCATATATAGAAAACCAAGAAGATATGTCAGAAACAAGTGGTGCAAATTGGTTAAGAAATCACTAGCAAAAACAAGATAACATGTACAGAAAACAACTGAACAACTAAATAGCAAGTACTACCATTTAGCAACAATTAGGGGGGATTTTTTGGGAAGCAAATCATCCATTACTGCTTCAAGCCCCGGATACTGCAACAGAAATCAGTATCAAATATTTGCCCATCAATTCTTAGAAGAACCATTCATACATACTGTATCTATATGCAATTTGAAGAGAGAAAGAGGCCATGATTAACCTCTTCTGTAATACTTTGCCGAATTCTTCTTTGCACAGATGCCTTGACTTGATTCTGCCCAGATACATCTTCAGACGAAAATCTGAAAAACATTACAGTAATTAAAACATAAAAAATAAAATACCATCCAAATATCATACTGCAAAAGTATAGTTTCTTTCCCCCAACAAAACCCATTAAAATAAAAGATTACACACCCCCATTATTAATTTCATCTTAAACTAAATATTAAATTGTAAAATAAATCATAGCAATGTGGAGGAAAAAATTTCAATAAGAAAAATGAACTTATCAAGAAAATACATCAAAATCAAGAAATGGGTTAACCAAATAAACAAAAAGAAAATCAAAATTAATTAGTAAAAAAAAAAAGTGAATCAAAATTTATTCATAAGCTGAAATCTAGCAAGAATATAATACATTTTTGATGACAAATTCAAAAGAGAGAGATAGAAAGGAAGCAAACTCACTTCTTGAACATTTTGGAGAGTGAAACAAGCCGAATGTCTTTACTAATTTGAACCAAAAACCTCGCGTTTCTGTTCGTCGGGCCGAAGTTATATAATGGGATCCGTGTATATCTGACCCGTTACCATGATCCTACCCGGTATTATTTAGTCGGACTCCACATAAGTAAGGCCAAAGGGCATGTTTGAAGTTTTGATGGAACAACATTTTTTCTTCTTCTCATTTATTTTCATGTAAAAGTTCGATAATATTTTGTAGAGTTAAATACACTTTGATTCCTCAAGCTTATTCTATTTTTCACATTGCATTCTGTATTTCAAAATATGACACTTTGCATCCCGTACTTTTAATAATCGGCACATAGCACCCTTCGACCCAAAATTTGTTGCTAAAAATGAAAATTTCAACATTTTCTCATCACTTTTAGATCAAGAATATTAAGAGAGAAATTTGTACATTGTATTTTGATCAAAAGTGTTTCTACGAAAAACTTAATTTTATGTTTATGCACAAAAACTCTATTCCCTAAAGCATTTTAAAGAACCACCCAACACCGAAATGTTTCCATATTTAATTTAAAAATGATTTTACTCTACCACACTGCTAAAGCCAAACAGGATATTTAATCAAATCAAATGAGATTTAGAGTTCTTCCATGTAAAATTTAAACTATTCTGCTAAACTATAATAATTATAATTACTTAAAACATGTTTAATTTATAATTCAATTTATCATATTTTGACGTTCAACATGCATGTGCTTATACATTATCTTGAATGAAAACTTTAATCTCAATTTTATGATAATTTTTATAAAAGTCTTTTATTTGCTTCTTTTAGATGTAAATTTTGATTTTCCTAAAATGTATCCTATTTTTTGGCCTAATCGATTCAACCTTTGATTAAAAAGATATACCTGAATTAGATTTCATCTCTTCAACTTACTAACGAGCATAACCACCCTCTTGTTCTAATGGAGAGAAAGAGAGTGGTTAGTATGAAGTTAACTTTGGTTAATTGACCAATACATTGTCGACACGCAGGCGGGAGGTGATTTATCTCTACGTATTAACACTGTATTAGTCAATTAACCAACTTACCATCAAATTAACTTTATAATAATAGGATCCGAAGAAAGAACCTATGATTAGCTTTTTGAAAAATTTCCAAGCACAATCTTCCCATGCTTGAGATGGCCCAAGGCAAAGCCATTTCAGCTACCACGATTGTGTATTCCATCACTCCCTTTTCCTGAAATTCCAGTAGTCACTACTTGAGCCACATAAGATATTTTTGACCAATTGCTACATAAACACATTACATTTTGGCTTCGGTTATTCGTAACTGCACATTTACAATACAGACCCGGTGATCATTTGGACCTTCGATTAATTAACATCTCTTTATTTATTTACTTTCTCCTTTCTTGAATCCGCTGTTCAAGTTAGTGAAATTCTTTCATTGTAATTAGACCTAAACAAAACATAACAAAACAAAACAAAAACACATGATTTGCAGAACATAGTTATATTTGGTTATGTAGGATAACCAAGTGTACCTTTGAACAAAAAACAAACCAAGACGGAAGACACCAGTTACAAGTAGAAACATACTAACAAAAACTAGAGGCTACATTTCAACAAGAAGATGATCAGATAGATATATAACAACAGCAGTCCCCATTTCAATATTCCAGTAAAACAATGGAATATGCAAATTCAAAACCACTCCACCATGCATCTTGGATAGAAGTTGGCTTCTGTGGCTACAGCAGAAAGAGACAGCAATTCTTTTTGAATTTTCTTCCTCTCGTAGAAGATGGAGCAAGCAAGCGACGTACATTTCACTCCACTTTCTATAATCCAGTCCCCGCCTCCACAATGTCGGCAAATCTACACAAGAAGTATTACCATTAATCATAACCTGGCAAATTATAAAGTCAGATAAGCAATGCTCGCAGTGTAACAAGTCAAGGACGTTAGAGACAAACATTAAATGAAAAAAAGTGGGGATGCAAGTATCTTGATATGGGAATTCAGTAACCAAGGGAAAAAGGAAACAAACTAGGCAAAAGAAAACAAAACCTAAAAAAACTTCTATGGCAAACAACTGAACTTGTTTAAGTAGCTAGATGCAAGTTGATTTCAGTAAAACACAATACCTTATGAATATGATCCATACTACTAATGACATGATTAAGTTCATAATAACATGTCTCATATTGTTCGTCTTAAATAATTTAGAGAATTTGTAATATAGAGAGAAGTACGAAGATAGAATTCAAAAGAGACTAACCGAGTAATATAAGCCACTGATCAGTGTTTAGGTCAAAAGAAAAAACTAATAACCGACCACATTAAGAGTACAAATAACCAAGAAAATAAATACATTTGTGAATCTGAATTCACGTAATACTTACATCAGCTAGGTGCTGGATCTCCCTTTCAAGTTTCGACGTTCTTCCTACCACAGCAGTTGCAACAATAGCTTCATTTTCAGAACATTTACTACATAAATAAGCGGATGCCTGGACCAACTCTCCACACAGGATACAGTGCTTTGAGAGATAGTAATAATCAATTCTGGTGCGGTGAGGATTCAAAGCATTATATTGGCGTTTATTAAAAACTTTCTGTCCCGGGCGAGGCATGTCCTGAAACCATCGGTTCAGGTCTGCTCCAACAAGTCCAAATACTCGTTGTAAAGCTGGGATTATTTGCTTATTAATGTAATACAAGTCATTTAACCTAAAAGGGGAATCAATTTCCAGGAGATCCAGCGGATCTACTACCATATCAACTAAACGAGCCCCAGGTTCACCATGGACTACAACATAAGGTATTCTCTCTGCATAACGTGGTTCTGCCCTGGGATCAGTTCTCATTGCTTTGATGGCCACAATTGCAGCTGGAGGGAGAGAAGAAGCCCGTGTGCTATAGGTACCCAAACGTACCTCCTTCGCAAACACAAAATCCTGAAGAGAGACCCTGCCAGATAATATCCGTTTCCATTGACGCAGCAAGTATAATTTAACCTGTGTACAACAGAAGAAAACAAATCCCGACTTGGCATATAAGATTCAAAGGCTATAGAAGCAACAGTAAGGAAAATCTAGGGTATATAACTTTCAATTATAGCAAGATATAAACAGAAAACAAAAATATTCCTCTATTTCTCTCTCAGCATGCAATTCCTAGAAAGTTCAGAGCTTATTTTCTGATCCACAAGTATCAAAGCTATACTAATAGAAATCCAAATCAATTAGCTCTCAAAATAATTAGAAATTTCTCAAGAAAGAGTAGCAAGCTTGAGAATCTAGATATACTTTTTTATCTATACAAATTAAATTCCAGGACATGTAGCAACAAGGAAAAAGGACTAGGAGAGAACTTTCTTAAAGCTTTTCTTCTTGCAGTGTATAAAAGCTCATGACTATCCACAGTAAGAGAATCACAACCCTCAAACCATTCCGCATTAATTCATCACTATGGGCTCTTAAACCCATGCACAGATAAAATACAAAGGAGTGTAGTGTACCTTATTAATATCTTCATGTTCAAAATATAGTCTCAACGACTGCTCCATTGTCTTGGACAAAGCCGCACATGTATCTCTGCGTACTGTCTCAATACCTTTAGCATCAAATATCGGGTCAACTTGGTTGGGGCTCTCATAACTGTAACCGACATATCGCTTCTTAGTAAGGAGGAAGCACGGATGGTAAACCTTCTCCAATTTTAATGTGACTGGACTTGGATTCATTGCAGTCACTGTAGATGCTATGTCTTGTCCAATTTTGAGGGCTTCTTTTACTGAGCGTCCTCTAAGGAGGACAAACATGCTGCAGAACAAGAAGCAATTAGCCTGGGGATACTCCAAAGCATGCAACCGACAGCAAGGGAAAAAACACAAGGCAATAATCAAAACCCAACCCCTTCATGAAATTCAAGTCAAATCACAACATAAGCTACATACCTATCTGTATCACCATATAGAACCTTGGCTTTCCATTTATCATGTGCATTAACAAATGAAATAGCAGTTTCCAGTGTCCTGCGGCCACATTGAACAATACTATCAGCAAGCTCTGCACAAGGCATGCGACCACTAAACCCAGCAGCTGTATAGCCATAAGTTACGTTTGCTATTAACTTCAGAGCAAGCTGTCTAGCATTAAATATCTGAAGGAAAAAAGAAAAAGAAATTTAAATAAAATTAATCACACTTGAGCAAACTTTTTCAAAGAGTACACACTATATATGCTCACACAAAGTTGATTGCTTATTTATTTTTTTGATGAAGACAGGCGACATAATGGAATATGAAACAAGAAGTATGACACTGCAACAAGTTATATCTAATATTAATTTAGAAGATTTTAACCCACAAATTTAGTGTAAAAGTCAATACAGTTCTCTCGTCCAACCACTACAAAAGTTTTGAGTCCCCTCAAAGCTATAGACTTCATGGGTGTCATTGGATTGTCAGAAGTCAAATGCCACAATGATGGGGACTCCAAGTAAAAAACAAAGAAAGTTTTTATATTTATTAGTTGGAGTTTTTATTATGTTTAATATAAAGTAATTAATGTGATTTATGTATTTTATTTATTAGTAGGGATTTAGGACATTAATTAGTGATTAGGAATTATTAATAAGGGTATTTTAGTCGTTTAGTATGTTATTATTCCTATAGTAATATTAGGGTTTGAGTCTCTTTAAATAGTGATATAATTCTCACAAGTCTTTTAGACTACATACTATTGATATTGAAGTGAATTATTTTATTCATTACGTAGAAGTATTTTTCCATCTTGGTGTTGATACGTGGAGTTGATACACTTGAGAGATCCTAGTGGTTTAAACGTGGAATTTAAATCCTAATTTATTGTCCATTAATCCTTCACCCTAAATATGTCCTGCATCACACAAATAAAAAGAGAGGAAAATATATGCCATCCTTCATATGTGTTTCCTTTGAAACAATATATGTTTTTTTTTTGGGTAAATTGAAAATGAAAAGTATACACACACATAGATACGTATATATATGTGCACTTATAAATATGTGGACCATGAATTCACTTATAAATGCACGCGATATTTAACTTTTGAAACAATATACGTGGATCATGGATTCACTAATAAATGCACGCGATACTTCACTTTTATGAGTGGTTGTTCCAAAGAGTTCCTGAAGGCATTGGAAGACTCTTAAATAAGGATTGATACTGATGGCTGCTATATAGCCAATGAAGGTCAAGTTGGTATTGGTGGAAATTTGGAGTTTGGAAACCCATCAAAGGAGCTCATTACTAGCTTTCAACACAAGTTGGGAAAATAAAATCAACCTCAAGGTAGATTTTTTGGTTCCTATCAAAGGTCTTCAACGAGAGGTTGTTGTAAAAGGATATACTTTAATGGTCTAACTATCTTACTGAAGCTCGATATATTTACTAAGATCATTTGATGAGGGAACTATGGATGCCAATCACTAGCTAAAGAAGAGCTTCAAATTTTAAATAAATATTTTAGATGGAATTTTAACAAAATAACTGATCTTTTCTACTAAATGTTTTGGACAAATTTTGATTGTTAGCTTGGTCAAGGGCTTTGTTTTTGTTTGCATCCTTCTTTTCTGTTTTAGATAAATTATGTTTCTTATTGAACCCCTAAACAGATTTATGAAGGTATTAATAATTCAGCTGACTGAGTAGTTCACTTAGCTTGAATCGCTCTCGCATACTCAGAAACATAGTATACAAATAAAAGGAAAACTAGAAATAATGAAAACAGTTAAAACAGAAAGAACATAACTAACTAAAAGTTGCTCTTTATTATTTGAAAAACTAAGCACATTATATTTTATGTTCAGACTGAAACTCCAAGAATCATCAGATTTGTAAGAAAAAAGAAATAGTTTCCTTCACTTATCAAATATAATATATATATATATATATATATATATACACACGTATATACGTATATATATATGTATACATATATGTATATGTATTTACTAATTACATACATATACATATACATATATATATATATATAGAGCACGTTTCAAGAGCATTACTTTGTTAAATAACATACCTATTTAAATGCCCTTACTTTTAATTTCTCTCTCCTCACTCACTTGCCCGAGCTCTGAGACTCGCAACTCCAAAAACTCCTCCCAAATTCAATACAATCCCTCCTTGCCCGATTCCACCGCTCTGAAACTCTCTCCTCCAAACTCCCCTCCCAAACTCATCATCCCCTTCACCGTACGACGTCACTTCTCGTATCCCACCTCCGATATGAAACTCCCTCCTCCAAATTCTCCACCGACCCATCTTTCCCGCTAGCAAACACGGTCAGATCTTGAAATATCTCGGTAGACCCTTAACTAAATTTCAATTTTATTAAGAATTAACTAGAATTCAATTTCATTTTGTGATTCGATTTGGGAATTTTCGCATCTAGGAATTAGCCCTAAATTCTTAGTTTATTTATTTATTTAATTTTTTGTTTTGTGGTGGATTGTGAACTACATTACTATGATGCTTGTTTGTGGGTTGATTTTTTGGTTTATCTAGTCATTTGGTCACCTTTTTTTTAGAATTAGAATTTCTGGAGTAATTGGGAAACAATTCTCAGAATGAATTAGAATGATTAAAGTTGTTGTTTTATGTCCTAATAATGCATACTGTGTGTGAGATGGGTCAATGATTTTGCTAGTTACAGTCTGTGTTAATTATGTTTATGTTCTTGTATTTATTATATTATCCTTTTTCAGAGGACAAAGTTGTAACTTCCTCATACGGCTCAGTAGGTTGAAGAGTGGTTACTTACACGGGGATAAAATATAATACAATGTGCATCCATCTTTGTTTGTTATACAAACGTTGCATGATTTTTCTTGTTTTTTCAAACAAAATAAAAAAATTAAAGATTTTGTAATATTTGCTCTGCAAAACTAAATTTCTTTGTGACTGACTCGCTAAAGTAAGTTGCAGCTATTATGTTCTTTTATAATTGCTGCTTGTAAGCTGTTCTCATTTGGGGATTGAGGGGATACTGAGATTTTTTTACTACTAGAGTTGGGGTCATTTTAGCTGCAAGTTTAACTAAAAAATGAACCAAGCTACTTGACTCGACTTCGGATTTGGCTTATAAGATTAACTAGCATTGCTTCAGTACATGATTTGGTTCCTTAACTCAACAAGTTTGTCTCATACTCGGCTAGTACGACCATTAAAAATCTTGAAACAAGTTTAAACTTCAACTTAACTCGTCTTTCTGTACAAGTTTGAGCTTTAGCAACCCAAAACTTTACTTAGCTCGACTCATTTAAACCTCGTGCTTGTTAAGCACCCAACAGTAGCTTAACAAGAATCTCTTTCCTGCAATATCACTGCCAGATGATCAAGTGTAGATATATTTGTTTCAAAATTTTCTTGCATCTCAATAGTATGCTTATTAACATGGTCATATGATGGTCTGATGTCCTGTACAGCAGGTAAGATGATGAGCATATATTGTACCAAATTATAATTTATGAAGCGATTATAAAGCTTTGTATAAATGTTGTCATGTTCATCTGCATGTGTTTCCTGATTAATATCACTGTTTTTGGCATCTACAACATATTAAGATCAAGTACTTGTTTATGTTGATTTATCGAGCACGTCTGTGTTATTTTCGAGCTCTTTTATTAAAAGATATAGTTAGACTTCAAATATCTCATCTGTGTTACAGATGTTTGAATGTATCTGTGTGACTGTGTTCTTTTAGCTGATGTTCTTACTTTGCTTGAAACTGAGAGGGAGGCAAGAAGGTTGCGCTGAAGACTTGCATAGATGATGATGTTCTTATTTAAAATGTGTACAGGACGATGTTTTAAAACTTTTTTTTTCACAACATGAATTCAGTTGCTATAGTTATGATTTGTATGGGTTTTTCTTTATCATTATAGTAGAATGGCTAAAATATGTTTCACTGTTCTAAACTATCTGACATATTCCATTTTGATGATTCACCTTTAAATTTTTTCAATTAAATGATTGAATTATTGATTTTTTTCAATTTGATCCAATTGAGGCTGCCAGGTCAGAAATTACTGAAGTGACTATTTGGGTGGGGCATAAAGCAGCTAATGTGTGAAAAAAATATTTTTTTTTATTTTGGGATTAAACATTAGTTATATACTGAAGGGCAAAATAGGCACAAAACTTTCATTAATACATTCAAAAACCTTAGTATCAGAAATTCGTTCTTTCTCTCTCCTCTTTTACCACCGCCTCCACCTCCTCCACCTCCTCCACGGCTCTGTATGTTGAGAAAATCCCTGATTTTTTCTGCCTGTTGTCTCGTAGATAGCAGAACACAAGAATCTCTTGGAAGGAGATCCATATTTGAAGCAGAGACTCCGACTTCGTGACTCATATATTACAACCCTGAATGTCCTCCAATCCTACACATTGAAGCGGATTCGTGACCCAAACTATGATGTGAAGGTGAGGCCACATCTGTCAAAGGAAGTTATGAAATCAAGCAAACCAGCTGCTGCAAAGCTTCTCAGGCTTAACCCCATAAGGGTAAAATTGGGGATGGTGATGGTTTGCATGTATGTATATATCCAAGGAAGGTTTTGTTTTGCTTTACTGTTGGGTTGATTGATTGTTGTTTGTTTAGTAATATGAAATGGTGATGGTGATGGTTGTAGATGGTACTAGAGTAATAGATCTGATTGAAATTTGTTGTTGATGTACATATTATTAATGATAGTGAAACTGGAAATGAGGCTCAGTCTCGTGAAAGCGGTGGTCGTGGCGGTGGTGGACCCTATGTAGGTGGATATGGTGGAGGTGGAGGTGGTGGCTATGGAGGAGGTCGCCGGGAAGGTGGAGGCGGTGGTTATGGAGGTGGTGGCCGAAGGGAAGGCGGAGGAGGTACGGTATCAACACCGAGACCTAGGTTTTTTTTATGGAATTTGGAGTTTTCAATGAGTATTTGATCAATTCTGATGGTTGGGGGACGGTGGGGGATGGCGGGGGGATGGCTGAAGGGGAAGGGTCTGGGATGGGGAAAGGGATAGGGATAGAAGATTAGGAGAGAGAGGATGGGTTTAATTTTGTTTTGTTTAATTATTATTTTACTATTTTACCCTTCAATATATCAATAATGTTTAATCCCACAATAATAAAATATTTTTTTACACACATCAGTTGTTTTATGCCCACCCAAATAGCCACGTCAACGATTTCTGACGTGGCAGCCTCAATTAAATAGAATTGAAAAAATATTAATAGTTCAATCATCTAATTGATAAAATTGAAAGGTGAATCACCAAAGTGAAATATGTCAGATAGTTTAGGATAGTGAAACGTATTTAAGCCTAGTAGAATCCAAGTGTGTACTAGTTTTGCATTAGCAAGGTCGTACTCCTGTTATATTTTCATATTGATTACATGTAGATGTTTTATTAAAGTTAGACGTACTATTCCGTCATGGTTCGTCAATGTTGAGACGAATAGAGTTACTATTATCAAATCTAATGCTTGGTTTAGTCCAAGTTGCGGTCAAAACGCTAACTAGAATTGGCCTTCCTACATCTTTATTGTTGTGTTTAAGAGACAAAAGACATTTAAAGTTTAACAATTCTTTGTTAGGATATATAACTTCATCCCTTTCTGAAAGACCTGTTTACTTTAATAGTTTTTCAAATTTTTCAGTCTCATTACTTGATCCTACGATTCTCATAACCTTAACATTGACTTTACAAACATCAGGTTTTGATATGAACCCTCTATCATCTAACATGACACTCATATATAGAATCTATATTAAAGTCATGAATACTATTACTCCATATATTAATCTAAAGAGTAATTTTATTAAAGATTGTAGAGGAGAAACCAGAGTGTTTCAAATCAATCATTTGAAAGCTAATATTTCAATCCCTAAAACTCTAAAGTGAGATGAAATAGCCATTCCGAAAAATTGGACTCTTCAAGATACAGTACCTAAAAGGGTATAGGATCTAACCACCAACTGGAAGAAATTACAGAAAACCAAGAAGATGGATCTGTAAGCATTAGATTTGGTAATAGTAACTCTATTCGTCTTAACATAGACGAACCACGACAGAATAGTACGTCTACCATTCCTCAAAGGAGGTGAAACTTCAAGACGATCTACGTCTTCTATTTAGGGAGTTATTAACCGTCCGGATGATCCAATTAGTCGTCCAACATATATGGTTGAAACCCCTTCTGAAGTAGAAGTACCAAGGACTTAAAGTCCTACAGCGTCTGATTTTGGCTACTCTAAGAGTATTTATACTCTTAACGATCAGAGTTTTAGTCCAAACCAATCCTTGCTAAAATCTATGTTTAATTCTGAAAAGAACAAAGATAAACGAGAATGGTTCTTTACTACTTATTCTCTGGAGATTCAAGATTTAATTTGAAACATTTATTACAATTTCTTAAAGGAATCAGGGAAAAATGTTGATTTCTTTGTTTTTCTTAAACATTGGAGCCGTGCAAAAGGTTATAATTTCGCTTTTGGGGGGATAAAATGAAAATGAAGAAAATTGATAAAGATAATTCTACCTTAAATATGGTAGAGAATTCTTATAGGCCTTACCGTTTGGCTAATGATAAAGACAACAACGAGGTTGTGTCATCTATTCATCCACCTTCGGTCCCAGTCTTTGTGGGAACGGGAAAGACGAGATGTTCCATACAAGGTGTTGGATAAAGAGGCTAAAAGAAAGTCAAAAGAAGTTCAAAGGATTAACCAAGTAATAGAACAAAATAATTACACTGATCTTTTCCTACAGTCTCTTGGAACGCAACTCACTAGAATAGAAAAGGTTGTTACTTCAAAAGTAAAACCTTCATTTATGAGTTCTCCGGTAGAAATTCTTATTACTTCCTCAAAGGAAGGGAAGTTGTTGACAAAGGAGAAACCTGGATCAGTTCTATTTAAACCTCCGCCTGAGCTTTCTAAAGAGTTTAAGCTTGGATCTGCTTCTACAGAAATGTTTGAAGAACTGAAGAGTAGATTGGAAAAGTTGTCGATTAAGAGAAAACCTAATGAGTCAACTTCTCAAGGTCCTTCCATTTCGGTTCTTAAAAATGACGGATTAGATCTTGATGATATCTTAAGTAAAATCCAAGAAGATCCTCAAATAAATAGGATAACATGGGGAAATGTTAAAAACCAGGCCTATTTTCATCGTCCATCTCCAATTGATGCTCAATTTGAAAATAGAGCGTTAAATGATGGAATTCAATTCAATGGTGAATACATTTGTGACTGGAACCTTGATGGTCTTACTAATTATCATATCATTGTTTTCCTCAAGCAAATGACAATTTTTGCCCAAGCTGCAAGGGTTAAAACTAACTCTAAAAAAAGGATTGTTCAAGCATTAGCATCCGGTTTTGTAGGCCAACTTGGTCTTTTGGTGGAATAATCTCCTAACAAATGAAACGAAGGATAGCATATTTAATTTCCAAGTTCAAAAGGGCATAGATGCAATGAACGAACCTGTTTTTGTGGAAGATACAGTAAACACTCTGTTGTATACTATCATACACCATTTTGTGGGCAACAACCAATTGATAGTATCAAGAACTTATGAGCAATTGAGTAACTTAAAGTGCAAATCGCTCTCTGAATTTAAATTCTATCGTGATACGTTCTTCTCCGAAGTTTTTAACAGAGGAGATTGCAACAACGATTACTGGAAAGAAAAGTTCATTGAAAGTCTAACGGTTTTGTTCTCTCAAAGAGTTGAAACAAACAGTGTTCTAAAAATCGGCCGCCTAGCGCCGCGCCAAAGGCCAAATCGATGAAAAAAGCGCTCTAGCCAATTAGGCGGCGCCTAGGCGGGCTAAGCGGGGCCTAGGCAGAGATTTTTTTTTATATAAAATTACTACTAAAATCAGATCTTGATATATTTATTTTTCTAATGATTTACCATATTCTTAATGCAAGTTGTAGCATATCAAATCACAACAAGAAGTGAACAAGATTAAGTCAAAATGGATAATTTTATTATAGTTGTAATTTTTTGAACTTGTACCAACTTGAAATTATATAAATGATGATACATTTGTAATAATTAATTTAATTCAATATAATTCTTAAATTTATGTTTAGTTTCTAAAGTTTTAATATTGAATTGAATTCTTACAATTTTAAATTTTATTATTTAATACCAATTTTGTTTATGAATAAAACTAATACGTCAAAGATATGTTAGTCATACTTAGTATATGGTATTTGTCATTTTCTTTAAGTCCTCAATTTTGAAAATTACACAAATTAAAATAATTTCATAATTAATAATATCAAATGTCTCGTTCAATAAACTTCACGCTAATTTTTAAAAATAACATTTATTTAAATTTTTTAGAGAGAAGTACATATATAATTATATATATGAAGATATCAAGATACTACTTACTACTTACTAGTAACACTAATTCTATAATTTAATTATTTTAAGCAAAGGATATATATCTTACTACTTAAGTGCAATTACTACTAATTCTATAATTTAATTATTATCTTTATTATAGATTATTTTGCTTTATATTATTGTTTTGTTAGAATAATGTAAGATAAAATATTAAAATTGTCTTAAAATAAAAAATCCCGCCTAAGCCCCCCGGCCGCTCGCCTAGCACCTTTTAGAACATTGAAAACAAGGTTGAAAAATAAAAATAATGGTGTAATTCCCTGGGATGAATATACCTACGAAGAATTAGCTTCAGAAGTTATTGCTGAAGGTGCGGACCTGTGTAATATTTTGAAGATCCAGAAACAAATTGCAAACAAATTGCAGAAGAAAGAGCTAAAGGAAAGAGTGCTCTGGGAGATTTCTGTGAGTAGTATGGTCTTGCTGAAATTCCTAAGGACAAGCATAAAAGAAAGATTGCAAAAGAATCTTCTAGTTATAAGGAAAACATGAGATCTAAAAGGAGAGATCATCGGAAGAGATCTAAACATCAGACCAAGGAAGATCAACCTAAAAAGCGTAAGTCATCTAAAAGAAAGGTGACTAGTTTAAAACCTCCAACTTGCTATAAATGTGGCAAGATAGGTCATAAAAGTCCTGATTGCACTACTAAGAAGAAGATTAACCAACTGATTAAGGATGAAGGGCTAAAGAAGCAACTTCTAGCATGATCATGGTATCGATATATTGAGAATCCATCTGAACTTTAAGCTCAGGAGCCTTTTCTTTGTTGCTCTGCTTTTGAGAACCTGATGATTGTCCTTTAAGAAATTCATAAGTGGTTCTCTCCATTGCCAGTTTAGTTGAACGTCTAGGAGACCTGTCAAGATTCAATACACAAACATTAGGGATATCCTGCAAGAATTCTCTAATTAAGAAGTCTGGCAAAGAATTTGAGTCTCCTTTAATGAACTCAATATCAAAAGCTGATAACAAGGCTTGCCACCGAGCAAACATTTGTTCAGAAGCGACGTTTTTAACATCCTTCTCTAAAACTTCATTAGCTCATTTACAATCAACTCTAAGAAGGAATCTATGATTTAAGAAATCTCCTTGAAATTTATCAATACACAGAACTATAGAACATATTTCCTTCTTAATAGTAGAGTAGTTTATATGTGCATCATCCCATTTTTCTGAAACAAAACAAACTAAGACTTCTTTAGAGTTTATAACTTGTTTCAGAATGCCCCCATAGCCTTTGTCAGAAGCATCAGTTTCGACAATTTTAGGCGCATCGGGGTCAGAGAACTGTAAACATGGCAAAGATTTCACCCGAGACTTGATCTTTTTAATTGCCAAGGTACATTCATCTGTCTAAGGCGTAGAGCAGCATCGTTCGCCAAATTTTTGTAGAAATCTCTAACATAATTGACACTTCCCATAAATCTTTGGAGTTACTTTTGATCCAAGATTTTATCCGAAAATTTGTTAGCGAAGGTAATAGCTCTATCAATCGGGATATATTTCCTTTGAGAAATCTCAAATCCCAGAAATCTTATCTTGGTTTGAAACAATTGCATTTTGCTAACCGAAACCACAAGGCCTTCTCTCTTAACGGCTGTTTTGAACACGTTTGAGTGTTTCCAGTGCTGAGCAATATCCTTTGAGAAAACTAGGACATCATCAATATAAACGATCATAAAATCCATAAATGAATTAAAGATCTCGTTCATAATATTTTGAAACTCTGATGGCGCATTTTTAAGACCAAAACCCAGAACATTCCATTCGTAATATCCAAATGACACTGTAAACGTTGTTTTATATTTATCTTCTTCTTTAATCTGGATTTGCCAGTATCCAATCTTGATATCGAATTTTGAGAAGACGTTTGCTTTAAGCAAACTATTTAACAAATCCCTCGTTTGGAATTAGATACCTGATTCATCTCAAAACTTTATTTAGAGGTTTATAGTCAATCACCAGCCTTGGAACTCTTTTTTCTATTTCTGCATCTTTTTCCACATAGAACGCAGAGCATGACCATGGTGAGTAACTTTTCCTTAGTAATCCTTTTTTAAGAGATCATTAATCTCTTCTTGACAAAGCTTAAGAAACCTCTCATTCATTTGAATAGGCCTAGCTTTAATAGGAATAAGCCTTTCATTGAATCCTTCTATGTAAGGTAAAGAGATGACATGCTTTTTCTTATTCTAGAAAGCAGTAGGATCCGTAGAACATATCTCTTTGCTTAAATCCTCCTTATAAGCTTTAACTTTAAGCTTAAACTTTTCATCTCTAACTCTTGTTTGAGAAAAAATAGAAAATCTTCTTTGCGTTTAAGCAAATGGTTGATTCCTTGATATCGAGGTTCTGAAATAAAATCGAACCGGACTTCTATCCCCTCCTTATTAGTACTTATCCCCTTATGATCAATAGATATCGAAAAAAGTAAACTAATAAAGGGTGTACCCAAAATAGCTGCTTGAGTCATATTTTTAACTAAAAGGAATGGAGTTTCAAAACAAACCCCATTGTTGCACACCACTGCATCTGACAATTTATAATCGATATGCAATTGGCTGCCATCAACAGTCCTCAGCATTTGAGTTGTTTTTAAGTAATATTTAGAGGGAACTAAACCTTCAACCAGACAATTTAAGTCTGCTCCTGAATCTATCAAGGCTTCAGTAGTAACTAAGAATTCATCTTTAATAAGGATAGTAATATTCACATACCACTTTTGAGTGATAATCATATCAATTAAATTGATTTTCAGTCCTTTCGAACTAGATTCTCCGGGGATAACTCGCCTGTCGTGAGTGGCAAAGTCATGGAATTCATCTTCAAAATCTTCACTCTCACCTTCATCAATAATAGGCGAATTAGAGTCCTCCATCTTACCTTTACCTTTATCATCCCTGCCTTTAAGCCAACGAATGTCCTTTTAAATCTGCTTGATCTCTTTTTTAAGATCAGTAATATCAACTTCCCTAGCATCACTATTAGCTTGAAGATTAGTAATTAATCCTTGCAACTCTTTGAGAGTAGGCTCCTTATGGCGATCGTTAACTTTATCAAAAATCTTTTGTAACGAATACCGGCTTGGGTCAAACCTTTCGTCATCCTCATCAGAAGATTTTTTCTTACTTTTAGTAAGCTTGATATACTTCTCGATCATTTGCCTCTTTTTGACGGAGTGATCCAATTGATCAATCATATCTAAGATAAGACTATCTTCTTTAGATAACACATTAATAGAGAGTCCATTTAAGGCACACAAGCAGGCTTCTCCTTCGTCGCATTGACAATCATCTCACATGATACCTCTTCTTTGTTGGAATGGGAATTAAGAAAGAGATTAAGCAGATTAAAAATGGCATTCGCTGGCTTAAAGGCAAGGATAATAAAGGTAAAGGTAAGATGGAAGACTCTAATTCGCCTAATATTAATGAAGGTGAGAGTGAAAATTTTGAAGATAAAGTCCATGACTTTGCCACTCACGACAGGCGAGTTATACCTAGTTCGAAAGGATTGAAAATCAATTTAATTAGGATTATCACTCAAAAGTGGTATGTGAAGATTACTATCCTTATTGAAGATGAATTCTCAGGTACTACTAAATCCTTGATAGATTCAGGATCAGACTTAAATTGTCTGGTTTAAGATCTAGTTCCCTCTAAATATTACTCAAAAACAGCTCAAATGTTGAGTACTGCTGATGGTAGCTAATTGCATGGTTAAAATACAAATTTGACCACTGAACTTTAGGGGTTTTTGGGTATTGAGCCCTTTTTCTTTTGATCAACGCAAATTGAGCCCCTTTCTATTAAAAAATTTGAAATTTGAGCCCCAAGCGCCACATGTGCGTTGACCTGCAAACGTGGCGCCTACGTGGCACACGTGGCAGATCTGACGTGGACATTTTTTATTTTATTTTACACGCGGACGAGATGACGTGGCGAATATTGAACTTTATCCCAAAAATATGTTATTGCACATTCAAACTCAAGACCTCTAGCTTGAAACTTTGGTCCAATGCCCACCCGAGCACCACGGGCCTAGATACTATTATTTCGCAAGGATTTATCTTTATAACTAAACAATTCATTTCCCCCAAATTAAAACAGATCCCCTTTTCATCTCTTCCAATAACAATAACAGTTATAATAATAATAATAGTACTAATAATAATAATAGTTCTAATAACAATAATAATAAAATAATAATAATAACAATAACAATAATAATAATAATAATAATAATAATAATAATAATAATAATAATAACAGTCATAATAATAATACTAATAATAATAATAATATTATTATTATTATTTCTAATAGCATTACTATAGTTATAGGATTACAATTAACATATTTCTAATAGTATTACTCAATATTATCATTATTATCAATCTTCAATTAAACCAAGAGCACATCTACATATGGGGAGATTTTTCAAAAACAAAACAAAAACAAAAGAACCCATCATCTCAGTATCTTTTATGTTCACCGCCATTCTCTTTTTTCCACAAAATCATTGCCTTAAACCAATGTCACAACACAACGATCTGTCCCCAAAATCTATCATCTCACATTGACGTTGCACCACAAGGGCTACCACTAGATAGAGGAAAATTACCACCGAAAACGGAGGAAGAAGGGAGGAAAGGATGGAGAGTGGACGGCGGCGTTGGTGTTTGACAACCGCGATGCCGAGGATGGCGGTGGGTGAAGGGAGGGAGGAATCGAAGATGATGGTATCGACAACGAGACCATCCGTTTTGAAGTTACTGCAGCTCTAACTCCCAAGCACTATTTGTTGCTTCTTTCATCTTTCCATTTTGCAAAAATATTTTCCTTGGGTTTTTGGGTTTGTTGGGTATTTTGCATTTTTATTCTTCTTTTGAGATCAGATTTAGAACTTGGGTGTTGAAGAGCTCTTGATCCAAGTCTTTGAGGCTTATTTTAATCTTGATTTGATTTTGGGTGTGCTTATGAAACTTCACTGCTGAGATGGACCAATCTGTTGAACGGTCTCCAAATGTACATAGGGGTTTTTGAGTTCAAGCTCCATTGGTACGTCTATTTTGAATTCTTTTTGACATAGTTCTTTTTATTATTCATGTGTTTTTAGAGATACCCAAATGAAATCATTGCTAAATGTGTAATCTTTGTAAGAATTCTTGGTTTGTGACTGTATTTTGGAATTATTAAGATGATATTCTTGTTAAACGTGCAGACTTTTTGATATAATTCCTGGACTTTTTATGAAGATATGTGCTTATAGAACTAGTAAATTGGCTCCTTGTATTTTTTTTCCTTTTTTTCCTTTTTAATTTACCTAAAATATATTTTAGTTAATCATTAATTTCATAATGTAATATTTACCGAAAATTATGTAATTTGGGGATCTGTTTTTTTTTAATTTGGAGATTTAATTGTTTAGTTATAAAGATTAATCCTTATAAAACAATAACAGCTAGACTTGGGTGTTCTGTTGGTCATTGGATCAAAGTTTCAAATTTGAGGTTCTAAGTTCAAATCTGTGCAGCGACATATTTTTGGGAAAAATTTCAATATTGTCCACGTCAGATCTGCCACGTAGGTGCCACATAGGCAGGTTAACGCATATGTGGCGCCTAGGGCTCAAAGTCCAAATTTTTTAATAGAAAGGGGCTCAATTTGCGTTGAAAGAAAATGGCTCAATACCCAAAAACCAGTTCAGTGGTCGACTTTGCAATTTACCCCTAATTGCATATCGATTATAAATTGTCAGATGCATTGGTGTGCAACAATGGGGTTTGTTTTGAAACTCCATTCATTTTAGTTAAAAATATGGCTCAAGCAGCTATTTTGGGTACACCCTTTATTAGTTTGTTTTTCCCGATATCTATTAATCATAAGGGGATAAGTACTAATAAGGAGGGGATAGAAGTCCGGTTCGATTTTATTTCAGAACCTCGATATCAAGGAATCAACCATTTATTTAAACGCAAAGAAGATTTTCTATTCTTTCTCAAACAAGAGTTAGAAATCAAGAAGATTGAAGAACATCTTAAAGATGAAAAGTTTAAGCTTAAAGTTAAAAGCTTATCAGGAGGATTTAAGCAAAGAGATATATTCTACGGATCCTACTGCTTTCTGGAATAGGAAAAAGTACATAGAATGATATCTTAAAAAAAGAATTAATAAGGAAAAGTTACTCACCATGGTCATGCTCTGCGCTCTACGTGGAAAAAGCTGCAGAAATAGAAAGAGGAGTTCCAAGGCTGGTCATCAACTATAAACCTCTAAATAAAGTTTCGAGATGGATCATGTATTCAATTCCAAACAAGAGGGATTTGTTAAATAGACTGCTTAAAGCAAACGTTTTCTCAAAATTCGATATGAAGAGTGGATACTGGCAAATCCAAATTAAAGAAGAAGATAAATATAAAACAGCATTTACAGTGCCATTTGGACATTACGAATGGAATGTTCTGTGTTTTAGTCTTAAAAATGCGTCATCAGAGTTTCAAAACATTATGAACGAGATCTTTAATCCACTTATGGATTTTATGATCGTTTATATTGATGATGTCCTAGTTTTCTCAAAGGATATTACATTGAAAAGAAATCAATAGTTAAATCATCTAATTGATAAAATTGAAAGGTGAATCACCAAAATAGAATATGTCAGATAGTTTAGGATAGTGAAACGTATTTATTAAGCTAGTAGAATCCAAGTGTGTACTAGTTTTCCATTAGCAAGGTCGTACTCCTGTTATATTTTCATATTGATTACATGTAGATGTTTTATTAAAGTTTGTCTTGAATCTTTGTTTTTTTTCCTGCCATCATGTGAGAACTTGAGCAGGTTATACTAGCTAGGAAATTTCACTTGTAGTCTTAAGTCTGAAGATATACTTTAGTGGAATTGGGACCTTCACTACAACTTGAGGAAACACTTGACTTGCAATTAAGTGAGAGGATGTCACTTCTAATGGGGACTTACATATACCAATTCTACATGGAATTCTGCATTAGAAAAAACAAGAACAAGCAATTGATGGTAGAATTTGATTCCCTTCAATGAACACACAAAGATTCAACAATTTCATTACATTCAACAATCTCATTATATTCAAGTGCCCCTTTATATTTTTCAGGTAAAAACTTTTTTCATAATTGAACTGGAGTCCAAATCATCACTGAACTATTTTTTCCATTGTCAAACTCATTGAAGCTTCTTTTTCCAACAAAAAATTAAGATAACTGTCAATCAAGTTAAGTTACTAATAACAGAATGAAAAGGCAGCAAAAATACACAAAAAATGAATATGTGGATATGTCCCAATATAAGTTCTAATATTTAATTGTTGACTTTCTCATCTTTCTAATAACTAAAAAAATTCAATGTCTTCCAACAGATCTGCCCTGAGTACCGCTATTACCGTAGAATTTCTTCTTCTAGCTTTTTCTTCAATTTAAACCCAAAAATAAACCCTCTTTATGGATCTATGACCCAAAAATACACCCTCTTTATGGATCTATGATTATCAATAACTACATTAAAAAAACTTATAAGAACACAGATCTCATCATCCTAAATAAAAGAATTAAACAGAACCAAATCTCACCTGGCCATGTTTGCTAGCGAGGAAGGCGGGTCGGGGGAGAGTTTGGAGGAGGGAGTTTCAGATCGGAGGTGGGATACGAGAAGTGAGGTCGTACGGTGAAGGGATGATGAGTTCGGAGGAGACAGTTTCAAAGCAGTGGAATCGGGCAACGAGGGATTGTATTGAATTTGGGAGGAGTTTTTGGAGTTGCGAGTCTCAGAGCTCGGGCTAGTGAGTGAGGAGAGAGAAATTAAGAGTAAGGGCATTTAAATACATATGTTATTTAACAAAGTAATGCTCTTTAAGAGTAATGCTCTTGAACCGTGCTCTCTCTCTCTCTCTCTATATATATATATATATATATATAATCACAATTCTAAATTATTGTTAGTATCCATTATCTGAAAGTATATGAGCTTCACTTCAAAACTAAATCAAGGACTTACCCTTTTAAGGACTTGCTGTGAAGGAACCAACTTTTTCATTGCCTGTTTTACCATAATTCTAGTTGATAATATTTCTTCCAATAAACGAGGTAGTACACCTTTACGAACCTGCACCAATGTATAGTTATTTTTAATAACACTAAACGACATATAAGATAAGATCAACGAGACAACTCTTATATACCAAGACATAATGAAGGTATGACATAGACACATGGTTAATTTATTCTTTTTATAAAATTAAAAGGAGAAAAAGTTTACATGTCCGGGTAAATTGTCGACGCCTACAAACAGAACAGGATGAGCAGAAGAAAAATGAATTTCACTAATTGACATCAATGTATAGGAGATTAAAGAATATCAGTTTTCAGATGAAGTAATGTAAATTTGCCCTTAGCAACAATATATTATTTTGCATAGATTTTTTCTACTCTATTAATTGTGTTGCCCCTAATATTATCCCAAAAAAGATGAAAACACATTACATGTTAAAAAAAACTACACTAAAAGAGATCAGAACTACCTCACGTACGTTTAATTAAATCTATACATTTCTATATCCTCTTAAAATTATGTTCAATTAAACCACCCTACAAGGGAAAGCTTGTATATGCATCTTAATTTATGAAAGACTTCAAATTACATTAACCTCAAGCAATCCAGTAACCCCATAAATAAGAAATCATCCATATCAATACCGAATAACTGCATGCAATTCACTATGGAGGTAAAACACATAACTCTTAAGTATTTAAATCAGTTTCAACAAAAGCCTAAATTAAATTTGTAATGCTTCTCAGTTGTCACCATTGATGCTCTATTTTCTTTTCTTTTCTAAATAAAATAAAAACCTAAGCCGCTGAATAATCACCAAAAGGAGAAGAAATAAAAAGAAGAAAACTGCATGTTATAAATTCAAGACACTGTCTGAATAAGTTTGTATATAAAAATTATTACCTTTGAAGGAACATACATAACACCATTTGGGGTAAGCAATATTTCATGTTTTAAGTCCAGCAGAACATTTGAATCTGGTGAATATGAACTCACACCGAGTGTATCTGACTTTGAAGGTTTAACTTTTCCCAGGCATGTAGAGAAGCAGAGATTGTATGTGATTATCATTGATGGATAGAGTGACTGAAAATCTAATACAACAACTGGATCTGCATAAAAACCCGATTCTGGCTCCATTACAAGAGGAAGGCATTCCATTGCAGGTTGAGAAGCAACCTAATTAATAGAGCTCATATAAGTAATCAAGAATTTATTCGGATCAAAATGAAAGCATATAAAAACATGAATTCAACAGTTAGAACATAGTGAACTAGGAATGTGATTAAATCTGCAATAAAGCTACATACAGTAGAAATAGAAGGTAAATATTCAACAAATGGCACAAAAGGCAATGCTATAAGAGCATCTTTTCTAGTCATAGCACATAAAGATGATTTTATAAGAAACTCTCAAAATAATGGAAAAGTTTAAAGACAATACAGAACCATTTCAAACATGGTTAGAACCAAAGGAACAACATTTGATCAAATGGAGATACAACATATTGAACAATATCTCCCAGAGGATCCCAAAGCTATCCATACATATATGTGATACCCTGGAATTGCTTTCTAGAAGGTACCGTAAGTCGCACATTCCTTAATAGAGAAAATAAGTTAACAAGTTCATTCCGGTGACATGTTATCAAAGAAGAAAATTTCAAAGTCAAAAAGGTAACACTTACTTGATGACAACTACAGTGGACTAATCAAGTGCAGGTCAATAGATTCCTGCATGTTAAATCTTTTGTGCTACTTGTACAGTATATCAGTACTAACCCATAGTATTAACTACTTGCAGTCAAAAATCGGACATGTGATCCCAAAAGTTACATTAATATTAACCTTGCAAGAGATTTAATTAATATGTCCATATTAGATTTAATGATATGATTGCCGTACCCATTTGAAATTCCTCTTGGTCATTAAAAAAAATAAAGCAAAGAGAACTTTAAACACAACAGGACTTTTCAGCCTAGGGTCTGCAGATTGACTTTCTGATGTGCCTATTACCATTGAGCAAATATACATCAAACAGCTATAAGTTAATATCAGCAGGAAGAAAGAAGGGGAGGGGGGGATTGACTTATGAAACCAGAATATAATCAAGCAACTATAAGCACACTAAATTCAAACAGCATATATTTTACATAAAGAACAAACAACAAACACTTGGTCAACGATATCGAACTCTGAATACAGAAGATTAGGATGCTTGTAGTAAATTGTTCAGGTAAACTAACATAAGAAAGCCGCAACTAACATAATGTGATATTAGTACTAGGTATTTTATGCAGGACAGCAGAAACCTGTTGGCTCCCAGGTGCAATAGCAAGATAGTTCTGTGTATGTGCCAATCTCAGTAACATAGATTCAACACGATACTGTGAACCTCGAGAAAGAACTGAGAAGAAGTCAATGCCAAAGACACGAGCAAGTTCTGATGTTCGATTTATCTGTGAAGCACACACAATATGAAGGGCGCTACATAAGTTGAGAGGTGAAAAAGAAAAGTATATAAAAAGAAAAGAAGAAATTGGTAACTTCTATCTAACAACAGGCACACATATTTTATTCTCTTAATCAATCAAAAAGAAATTGCATCAGTATTTCAACTAAAATATGGGTTTCTTAAGACACAATTGTTTTGTTCCTAATAATAGAACACGGCCAAGTGTGAATATAACAACACTACAGTCTGTTGAAAGATGAACAAAATAATTGTGTTCGAATTACTTTCCCCTAGTACCTTGAGAAAACCAGAAATGTATCTGTACATATCCATGTTAAAAATGCATATGTTAAAAGACCTCTTCTGAAGATTTAACAGCTAAGAAGCAAGGATTCTTTTGTAGGTCAGCAAATCCCTGAATCAGTGTCGGGAATTCTTCTTAATTATTTTAGAGGCTTTTTCCATAGTTTTTCTAATGATAACATCTACAAATATCACTAATAGTATACTATAATAGTTAATAACTTAATATAAGGTTTTACATATTAATACTATCTATGGAATTAGTTTAAAAATTAATTAGTATATATTTCCTAAATTCCTAGATAGTATTAGTACATAAAACTTGTGTTACTTGAATTGTTTTTTTTATACATTTCAACATGAATTAATATTTATTAGTATTGAAATTTTATGCATGTATCCATATATAATTATATGTATATAAAAAATCTGTTAATATATAAATATGTGCTGAATTCCCATTTTTTCGAGATTTGCCGATTTTCAGTATGGCAAACCTGAGTCCTTGTTTCTTAGTTTATCATGTAAAAAACTAAAAAACTAATTAGCAAAGAGATAATTCAAAGACCTAAAGTGAATTTGATCAAAGACGCTGGCGCCTCGCCTAGGCGCTAGGCCTGACGCCTCACCTAGGCTCAAGGCGGAAAAAAAATCCCTCCAGAAAATTAAGTAGAGCCTTTGCGGAGAGGTTTTTTTTTATTTTAATAACTACCCAAACCAGATTTTGATATATTTATTTTTCTAATGATTTACCATATTCATAATACATGTTGTAGCATATCAAATCATAACAAGAAGTGAACAATATCAAGTCAAAATGGATAATTTTATTGTAGTTGTAATTTTTTGAACTTGTACCAACTTCAAATTATATAAATGATCATACATTTGTAATATTTAGTTTAATTCAATATAATTCTTAAATTTATGTTTAGTTTCTTAAGTTTTAATATTGATTTAAATTCTTAAAATTTTAAATTTTATTATTTAATAGCAATCTTGTTTATGAATAAAACTAATACGTTAAAAATATATTTGAAATTTGAATAATTGGATGTTTGTGTTTGAACTTTGTCATTAGCAATATGGATATATGTTTGAACTTCAAGCAAAGACATTTATTATAGATTATTTTGCTTTATATTATTGTTTTGTTTGGATAAATGTAAGATAAAATATTAAAATTGACTTAAAATAAAAAATCTCGCCTAGGCCCCCTAGGCACTAAAACCCCCCTGGCCGCCCGCCGCCCGCGTAGCGCCTTTTAGAACATTGACGGAGAAAGAGAAAGATATTGCTTACACTAAATTACCACAATAGATATTTAACAGTATCCCTACAATTATTTGTGAGAAATAGTCAAAAAGTGGCTTTCTTTCTCTCATGACACTCCAAAACATTTTTCTCATTTTGGCCTTTTACTAGCATCTCATACCCAGATACTGTACTCCCATTTTGATTCAGATGACTACTCAATTACTACTAAATCAAGTCTTTCAATCCTCCACAGTAATATTGTTGTAAATAATTTCAATCATATACACTATCAGTACTTTTTACTTTATTCTTTACTATCTTGTGAAGGAATTTCCCTTTTGCCTTTCCTCGTTTTTGGATTTAAGAACTGCACTTAAGGAACAAGCTAAATCTTGAAAAAATTCAATTAATTGTCTGCTTCAGATAACAGTTGACATTCCACCATCTTGTGAAGACCCAAAGGAATTGAAAGATTCATACTTGGACTTTTTCTACCCTCTGTTCAATCTTTCCTGCTCTTCCACCACAGGAAAACCAACAAACAATTCATTACTTTATAACATGCACACTTCATGCATTGATAACATGGGCCCATATACCTTTTAGTTTATTTCATTCACCCACTTTGTTATATCTATTTTTCTCTAACACACAAGTAGGTACTAAATTCACTCTATTTTATATATATATATATATATATATATATATATATATATAAAATTAAATACATGGGTCCACATCTCTTTCTCCCCTATATATATTTACTAATTTGGGCAGGCAAATACATCTATGGGCAGGAAAATTCATCAAAATATAAATAAGAATCGGAAGATCCATAGTATATTTGCATACTTGATTGGTTTAAGAGTTTTATGCTAGATGACAACCTAAGAGAAATTTGGGTGTAGGGGGCTTTTAAAAATTCGTGAAAAAGATTTACAAACTATTTGAAACAAAAAGGAGTTGGATATTATTATCAATCCTTTTTATATTATTGACACCCTACCCCCCAAAAAAACACATAAAAAATTATATCCAAAATAGCTAGATCATTTGCATACTTACCATATCAAGTTGAGTTATTATCTGAAGGTTCAACTTTGCTCTCTCCATGACATATTCGATACAGCGATATCTTGCTCGTCCAGGGCCACTAGAAAACCATCTTGTCAGTACTTTGCAAGGGATAAATGGAATCTTTCGCCTCAAAACTTCTTCAGCTACTGCTTCAGCTGAGTACATATTAAGCTTAACTTCACTGCGGACCAATCGCCAAACATTTAGGACAATTCTACCGCTAACATGGACACCACTCGCATGAGTTCGACCCCATTCATCCTCAATAATTGCATCTTCAAGCACAACAGAGTCAGCAACCGCAGATTCGGGAAGTGCATCACTTATTATTCCTTTCGCAGGAACATCTGAATCTCTACCGAGTACATTGGTTTGAGATGGTGTGCGAGATATTTTATTAAGTAAACCAATTCCAAGATGTGCAGCCCTTTCAGCAAGAAATCCAAGGGAACCGCTTTGAATATCCCATCCCATTAATATATCTGGATCAAAAGAACAAATGATCTCTATAAAATGGTTGAACAAGTGCTGCTCTTCAGACAAAACCAAGACCTTGCAACCAGATATTCCATCAAGATTTCTGCAGATTGAGCACAGCATGAGAAGGGAAGAAAATAGTAATTTATTAGGTGAAAAGTATAATGGTATAACGAAATGCATTAATTATTTATGGCATGACACTGAGCAGCTCACATGACGAGCATCATGAAGTTAATTGAACTGTCACCCGAACACATAAAAATGCCAAATGTATACCGGAGCGACTTAGTTTACCCTTTCAATATTGATTTATCAGATTATGTCATTCAAACTTTCCTTAATTAGATCAATTTGTCGTTCTAAATTTGATTTTAATTACAATTGGATAAAAAAAAATTTAATTCACAATTAAGTCTTTCAATTTTTGTTTTACAATCATGTCACTTTAATATTAGGAATATCATGTGATAGTTCGATGATTTGTCAATATAAACAATCCTCTCTCTTGTTTAAAAATATAGAAGATTTTTCTTAGATTATTTCTTTAAATTTTGTCACAACAAACACAATTTCTATCTCACCCTTCTTCTTGTTGAATATATGAAATGCCTCCTGTGTACGCGTATGCAGGATATCTTGTGCTCATTTGTTTGTTCATTGTCCGATGGCTTGGCAGTTGTGGTGTTGTTTGTTTAGTGTGTTTGCAGAATGTTGGATTTGTCCCTCTTCCAGGGATGGTCCTCTTATATAGATTCAAGTGTCTTGGCAGCATGAATAATAGGAGGATTCTTCAAAGATGTGCTTGTTTTGCCATTTTGTGAAGAGTTTGGAATCGAAAGGAATATTAGGATAGTGGGGAGTTTCACTGAAAGGAATGGTAGGTTTGTGGAGGAGTTTGGATCGAAAGGAATGCCACAATTTTTGGTAGCCGGACAATGAATATTAATTTTGTTTTGGGGTAGAGATTGTAGAGTGTCTTGTTTTGCTTCTCTTTGGGCTCATTCTTTGGGAGCTTTTCGAATAATTTCTTTGTTAGATTTTCATAGAGATTGGCGGGTGGTGCTCCCTAATGCCATGATTTTTTTCCACTTAGTATCTTAGTTTTCTATTGGTTTCATTTGGGTGGACTTCCTGTCCTCCACATGCTTTGTAATCTCTTATCAGTTCAGCAATGAATTTTTTTTATCTAAAACAATACATATAATATGGTTAGGAAAGTAGTAGATATTTAGTATTGGCTTCGAAATATATCGTTGGGATAAAATTTGTGGAAGATAATTGTAAATTTATTCTGACTCGTGAATATTAACTTTGGTATGATATTATAGGCAGATTTACATTTCCGTTAAAAAGGATTACAGGGCTAGTTTAATAGTTCCCATTGTGGTAAAATTGTGGATTTTAATAAATAGCAAATGGAAGGTAAAAAATAAAAGCTAAACCCACAAAAGGGTTGCGCTGAATTCCCAATTTCTGAACAATCAGATTCATCTATTTGAAATAATCATGTAGCAGATGGACATAAAACTACAAGATCCATGACTTCAAAATTTGAAACTTCAGATGCCCAAGTAGAGCTGATCTTCAGAAATTACCAAGAAAATGTTGACTCTCAAAAATCATTGAATATCAATAGATAGATACAAGGTCCTTATTAGCCTTAAAGTTATAAAATAAGACTAAACATGATCCTAGACATGATTATATAATTTCCAAAGAAAAAACTAGGCATACCTTTGAACATGTCCAGTATCACTACGTAAAAGGCAATAAGTGTCGATTACCAAATCATCATCTTCATGAATAACAAGTATTATAAAATTGATGGCATCTAATCGAGGGTCTGGTCGGGAATCTCCCCTAGATGCTGCTTGAACCTGTCAACATTGTCCCACTGAAGTATTAGATGAAAAATATATTTCTTGCTGAAGTACAGTACATACTCTCAAGAAAGGCTAATAACCAACGAGGGCTCCAAAGTTTGATATCAACAAACAATCCAAGCTCCAACGCTGACATACATTGATAATTATATCCAGGTAATAGATATAAGAACTCAATCAGTCGCTAACTTCTATAAAATAAAGGAAACTAGAGAAAAAAACAACAGCAATAAACAAAACACACATTGCAAATAAGTATGATAACTCATAAGGCACAAGTGAGTAGTATACTATAGAATTCATCAACATAACAGTAGAAAACAATAACATTCTGACATATACTTTCTTATGTATTTGGGATGTTGCCCAAATGTTCAATAGCTTTCCTTAAATTGTTCTTTCGAATGGTCGATTATATGTGATCAATAAGTAAAATGGAATATATCAAGTATATAGTTGGGAGGGGGGGGTTCTTTGGCACATGGTGGGTAGCAAGCTATTTGGAACACCTAGCCACTGGCCCAAGAAGAGCATGATTTGGACAATTGTCAAGTTTTAGGCACTCATCAAGGGCATTAAGCAATGCCTGGATGGCTGCTTGACACTAGACTGTCAGAGAACAACAAATTTATTATTTTATCAAAAAAAATATATAAGCTGGAAAATTTTGACCATATATTAAATTAACCTCTCACTCATGAACTCATCTGAGTTACACGAGGATAACACGTGACCTGCTATACACAGGTTAAGGTCATAGGATTATGGGAAGAGAAAAATATAAACTTAAACAAATTATATTAGTAATTAGTCAAATAAAGAATTTGGCAAATAAGACTGACAAGAAAAGTTTCACGTTAAAATTTGTCAAGATGTAAAACTCCACAAATGTAGGACATATTGACATTAGGAGAAGCAACCACCACTACCTCTATACTAAACACTGTTAGCTGCTGTCCGCCACCAACACTTGCAGGATCCCGAAATCCGATCTGGCTTATTGGAGTAAGCTTTGGTCTCCCATCTGGACCAGATATCTGAGAAAAATCTTCTGAGCAACCAGTGTTTTGTTTCATATTTAAAATATTACCATCAGTCTGCAATATTTTTGTTGCATCATTATAAAAAGGCTGCAATTCAGCATTATGACTTCCCTGATTTTGCTGATTTACTTGATCTACAACAGAATCCTCATCAGGTTTAGAGCCAGATTCCATTAAAGGCTCACTACAAGCATCAGCTTGTGAACCTTGTGAATCCATCAGATTGCCAGATGAACCTGCAAGAACTCCAACTCTTGATACTAATTTCAAAATTCAAATCCCAAAAATCCCAATGAAAATCATCAATATAATTTTCCTCTTGCAAGTTGAGGACTAGATTTACATCTTCTCCTAATATATCTAATATTACACACCAGAGGAAAACAACAACAACAACAACAACAAGAAAAATGGCATTCCAAATAGCTGAAATTTTTTCATGGTATACTCATTTTCTTATCCCAGAAAATACCTGTGCCATCCTGTAAAAGCCATCTCTTAACACCATCTGTCGATGGGGGAGAAATTGCAGGGGTCAACATGTATAAATAGGAACCATCATTTTGAAAGTAAGTAGGGACACCCATGATCCCTTCTTGCTGATGATTAAAGTCTTCTGCTATAGATCTAACATCCTGAAATTCTTGTCCTTCTATGCAGTCACGTACAAAGAATGGGAGGCAGTCATCTAAAAGTTTATTTTGAACTGCATGCAGAAAAATATAAGTTTAAAAAGAGAAGTACACATAAAGAGAAGGTCAAACATGGAACAAAAGACAGAAAGCATATCAGTAGTTTACTGAGGTTGTTTGGCATCTGGTAGAACTAAGATAACGGATTAAAAAAAATAAAAATAAAAACCTTATACATTGTTCATTTTCATGAATGACATGAACAAAGCAGATTTGTCAACTAAAATTAACAGCTATCACGTAAGATCCAAAACAATATAAGTGAAACCTGATGTTGCTTCATAGTTTTGATCAGTAGGACAAGGGTAGTTAAGTATAGCAGATGAAACTGGAGCATTTCCAGATATTCCATTTGTCCATTGTAGCAAAGGGGGTTTCTTGTAGAAACCCATACCAATGAGTTCCATTGAATTCACTTCTGTATTCGCAACCATGGATATCAAACTATCAGACCCAAGTACACAATCTTCACAATTTGTATTTTCACAGCATCCAATTTGAGCTGCAGAATTTTGATTCTCAGTCTCAGAGTTGAGCAACTTTGGTATTTTTTTAATTTGTCCATGCATTGAAAAGGGACCATGAAATCTGTTTCCTGATCTTACATTTGCTGCAGTGACCACCAAATCATTAATTCCTTCAAAAGAATGAGAACTTCTATAATCAGAGACACTCGTTGGAAAAGAGCGAGTATTGCAAGAAACCAAAGGCAATTTTCCGTATTTAGAACAAATTGAGTTGTCAGGTTTAACATCACAAGCCTCCTCTGATTCAGAATTTGCTTCAAACATATACCTCTCACAAATTTCTGTTTGCTCATTAGAGAGCGGGGACCTGCATTTAGGAGGCTTTTTGTCTTGACTGTTGTCACCCCCTTTTGTGCAGAGAGATGAATCTTTTTTCAAGTCCTCAAAAGGAACTTTACTATGAGGAGTCTCACATTCAGGTGGCTCAACCCGGTAGCACCGCTTTCTCCTCATCAAATCCCGCATAGAGGATCCAAACGTTGTACTTGCTTCTTCTGAGCATCCCAAATCTTTGTCCGCATCCCCCATTGCAACACTGCAACATCGATTAGTCTCATTTCCTCCCCCAAAACAAGTTACAATTCCATCTTTATGTTCATTATTACTTCTACCAGACAGGTTGGAACTTTTAGGTTGTATAGCATCATTCACCTTTTCATTCAAGGAAAAAGGTAGAGAGCTTCGTAAAACTCTTTTCCTTTTGTGCTTAGTACTGCTTGAACCAAAATCATGTTGTACATTGGTTTGCAATGACTTATCAGATTCACTGTTCATCTCTATTTCAGTGGATTTAGTAGCACATGGAATTAACATCTGATCATCACTGGAGTCATCCACCTGGGGAATTGTTTTCTTTGATGACTTTTGGCAATGATCAATGGACTGAGACTTATTTCCTTTTAAACCTTCAAAGTCAATTGAATTCTCAACACAATCAAGAATGTCCCGACACTCTTGTTGGGATTGACTCTCATAATCCATATTAGCTTTCTCTAAAACCTTCTCCATGGTTGTTGCAGGCAATAAGGGACTCAAAATGGTGTCACGAGCAAGTTCATCATCAGAGTTTATATCTTCTGCAGCTTGAGAAGATGCAAGCCACTTTAGAAGCATCAAGGCTTCCTGATCTGCAGCCTTCAAAAACATTGATGGCTGATTAAATAATGCATCAGGGAAAACAAAAACTATTTATTAGAGACAGTGGTGATAGTAATAAGCACACAAATACACGAGTAAAACAGAAACTATATGATTCTTCTAGATGGCCTAAAAACCCTATATTACAATATATTGGAGAATGCAATGTCATCATTGAGAAGCAAGTTAAGCAACCTGCCATGTTTGAGAGCAATACCTTCAAGCACTTCAATCGAGAAAAAGAGATCCCTGATATCACCTTTGCAGAATTTGGCTAGCAAAGTAAAATTTTAATATCTTTGGTGGATAAAAAACTTGCGAGGAGCACAACAAAGGTAAGCATGAAATGAAAAACCACAGAGGCTAACTCTTGGGTGATGCAGAATCCAGACAACTATAATGCAACTGTGCTTTTTATCCACTACTTTGGGATCGTCACCTAAAACAAGAAAAGTTTTGTTTCACGGAACCTGAACGTGGTAAGCTATATACCTTAAAACATGGTGCAGTATTATGGGTAGCTTTCAAAAAATATATGGTCAAAATGATTTGAGGTTTCTCAAGATACAGACATTCAGCACAAAACTGAGCACAAGAAGCACCTTGCAGCATAAAAATCATTGGCAAAATTGAACTCCATTAATTGATCTATAAGGGAAATGTTTTTCCACACCACCAGTTGGTACTGACCATGAAAATTTGCATTTTAATAGCATACTAGGTGCACAAAAGGTTGTACATTACTTTAATAATAACAATTCAAACAATATCAGTTTCCCTTGTGTAATTCAATGTGTACAACCATAGAGATATCACGCTATCAGCAAACATTAAGAAAACATATTTTTCAGTCAAAGCAGTTAAAAGAGCTTAACAATACATAGAGTTTGGTGTTTCTGTATTTCCAATAGCATACCAACAACTTAAGCGAATGACAGAATCAGGAATGTAGAAATCTTCATTAAAAAATATTTTTAAAAATCCAACAAAATAAAAGCAGAAAACATACTAAAACATAATCAACTTCTCTCATTTCATATTCCAAGTGGGTCCCACTTAAGAAAGATAAAGTATGAAATAACTAAATAGTACGAAAGTAATTAAACACTGATAAAGTCCCACAATTAGAAGTCCTATCATTTTCATTGATATTTGTTAGCAGATGTTAGTAATGTTAGTACCAAAACATGTAAATGTTAGAGATGTTAGTAGCATAACATGCCTTAGGTTTAAACCATTTCATGTTTTCCAGTTATCCTCCTTTTATCAGGCGTACATTTGTGTATATATATACCAATCAATGTAATAGAGAAATTTAACTTGAATAAAAGAAATCTAAACTCAAATCTAAACTCAGGTTCTTAGTTTCTACATGGTATCAGAGCCTGCTTTTTCCCAGAAGTTTTCTGTCTTTTTCCTTCTTTTCTTTCTGTTGCCATTCCTAAGTTTCAATCAGAAAACTAATTGAACAATTTGATAAGAGAAATTGATATACCTATTACTGGACGACCAACACGGAACTTCCAATTTTCCGACCCACTGCAGCACAAGCCTCCACAAGCACCCACTCGCCAGACCGCCGACGACAAGCGCCTCCTTCTGCCGACGCGTGAGCCGTTTTCCAGCGACTTTTTCCGGCGCGACTTCTTCCGGTCCGGTCGTTTTTCTCTCCTCTTTCCATCCACAGTGGTCGTTTAGATTGAAACTCAGGTTTGCTTGGTTTTGAGCTTACTGTTGTTCATTTGGCCTTGTGTGTTTACTGTTAATCATTCAAAGCTTCCTTACTGTATTTTCAAAGCTTCCTTTACTGCTATTTGAAGTGGACATGAAGTTTTAATCTTGATTTTGGGATTTGATGAGGAATTTGTATTGCCACTAATAGCAGTTCGTATTCCCTCTCACAGGGCTGCAGTATTTACAAAGGTGTATAGTATCTGCATTAATTTGTTTTCTTTTTGGAATAATTCTCTGCCTCCTTTGAGCCTTTAAATTATCCTTGTTAATATTTTTTCGGATATTTTTGTTGCTCTAAATTACAGTTTTTTTTTCTATCTATCCTGTGTTTTGGAGTGTTTTACAATCTCTTGATATCATTTGGAAAATTTATTCTCCTTGATATAGATTGTATTCTTGGATAATTCTTGTTGCTCCTATTACCTCACCATGGCCGAATCTGGTTCCATTCATAGTGATGGTTCTAGTGAAACCAATAAAGGACAGTTGATTAGAAATCATCATCTCAATAATGCTTTGGTTCTTAGTCCACTTAAGTTGGATGGAAACAATTATCTAGCTTGGTCACAAGCATGCCGTATGTGAATTAAACCTAACTGGATGCAACATTTTATCACTGGTACATCAATCATGCCTATTCAAGCATATATGGCCCAAGAAGAATGGAAATCTGACAACTCCATGAAAAAAACATGGATTTTAAACTCAATAAAACCCAGCTTGAGAATTAGTTACATGGTCTTAGATACGACATATGAACTTTGGGAGGCTATCTCTCAAACCTTCTCTGTTTCAGGTGATATGTGTAGGGCATATGACATCCGTAAACGAATCCGAGAGCTGGGTCAAGGGGAAAAGCATGTGGCACATTAATGCACTTTGGCAGGAACTCGATCATTACCGGATTTTTTCAGTCAAATGTCTGGAAGATACAGTTGCTTATCAAAAGTTTGTTAATGAAGATCGAGTTGTTGATTTCTTGGCTGGTTTAAACAATGAATTTGATCAAGTTCGAGCACAGTTGATCGGTCAGACACCTTTCCCATCACTACGAGAAGCTCATGCTAGAGTCCAGTAAGAGGAAAGTAGACGTCAGGTGATGGTTCTAAACTTAAATCATGTTGACCGATCAGCCCTGGTTGCTTCGTGTCCCAAGCATGTCTTCCCCATTCAGTCTCCTATTGAGAAGGAGTTCCATGAATGTGGTTATTGCGGAGGAAAGAATCATACCAGGATCGATGTTTTAAACTTCATGGGCGTCCTAAAGGGCGTGGAGATCACCCTGTCGTGGTCGTGGACCCCAAGCCTACATGTCTTCTCCACCACTTCCTGTTAATGCACTCAGTACTTCAGAAACTACTTCACTTACTCATGAGGAAATTTCAGTTTTTCGCAAATTATGTTCCAAATCTACTCATTCTCATTATGCCCAGTCAGGTATCTATTCTTGTGCCTTTTTTGTTTCATCAACTTGCACTAGTTGAATTATAGACACGGGTGCCTCCGAACATATGACTGAGTCCTCAAACCTCTTTACTTCATACACGCAAGGTTTGAGTAGCTAACGGTTCCCTGTTTCTATCTCCAGGCGTGGTTCTGTATTTTGTACTCCTTCAGTAACATTATTATCTGTTCTTCATATTCCTTCGTTTACTGTGAATTTTATTATCTGTCCAACGTCTCTCTGAATCTCTACCCTGTTCAGTAACCTTTTTTCTAAATCATTGTATTTTTTAGGACTTGGTGACAGGACAGACAATTGGGAGTGGTAGTGCAGTTGATGGTCTTTATTACCTAGATGGTCCCTCGTCTAACATGTCCTCCACTCAGGCTCTTCACTCTACTTCTAACTCTAGCCTGACCTCTCTTCACCAATGACATTGAAGCCTGGGATATCCTTCTTTTTCAGTATTGGAGTCTTTATTTCCATCTTTAGTTAAACAATGTAACAAAACTCAGTTTTTGTATGAACCATGTGAATTCGGTAAACAGAAACGTTCGGCCTATTTTACTATTAACCGTCGACATTCTGAGCCTTTTGCTATTATCCATACTGATGTGTGGGGACCCTCCCGGGTCGTCCCCCGTTCTGGTTTTAAATGGTTTGTTAGCTTTATTGATTGTCATTCTCCTGTCACTTAGATTTATCTCTTGCGTTCCAAATCTGAGGTATTTGATTGTTTCCATAAAATGATTCAAACCCAATTTAATACTAAAGTCAAAATTCTCCATAGTAATAATAGTCGTGAAACGACTTGGTGGGAGAGCAGAAAGGCGAGCGCTCAGCCGACCTGGACGACTTGGACAAAAGACGGTCGACTTGGACGACTATATTGATAAGCGGTCGACTTGCCGAAGTGGGTTTGGTCCGAGCCGAATATGTTAATAGGGTAAAAAAAAAGCCTAAAGTTAGAAACCTAATCGACCTCACGAGTCAACTTTGGAACTTCAGTTCATGAGAGAGGAGAAACGAAAAGAGGCCATACTCAATCGATCGATGATTGACAGCTTCGACGACTAACTCCAGCGACTCAACTGACTTCGACGACTTACAGGTCTTCTTCTTCTTCTACTTATTTTTATCAGAGAGGAGAAACGAAAAGAGGTCATACCCAATCGATCGGTGACTGACAGCTTCGGTGAGTAACTCCAGCGACAATCGACTTCGGCGACTTACGGGTCTTCTTCTTCTCCTTATTTTTCTTTGCTTCTGTTCTTCAGAAAGAGGGAGTGCTCTGCTTCGTTGAGTGACTGCTCTACTTTTTTTTCTTTTTTTTTGTGGGTATTCTGAGTCCCTTACTTCTTTTTGGGGTTGGGGTATTCTGACTTCTTTTAAAAAAAAATTATATGATATGATATGGTTTGGTTTGTTGACTGTATTCTATGTGTATGCTTAGACCATCGTACACGTGGCAATCTTATGGTCCTATTATATGCATGCATGAAGTAGTAATTGCTTATTGCACAATTGAATTAAAATGAAGTAGTAATAACTTTATTAGTTGAGTTGGAGGCATGTGATGCTGCCTATATACTGCTATTACTTTATTACATAACGTTATTACTTTATATAGTGCATAACTTTATTACTTGTCAGTACTGTATTATATTATAATTTGTAATATATTATATTCTAATTCGTACTGTATTATATTATCTATAATACAAGTTATCACTGCTGTCTGCTGTCTGCTGCCTATACTGCTATAATATATATATAGTACATAACATAATGCTGCCCTTTTTGTAAAATTAAAGTAACATCTTAATGTAAAATTATAATAGGATGCTTAATTATAAATTTATGGTATTCTATATATATAATATTAAAACTTAAAAAACTAAACATAAATTTAAAAATTATATTGAATTAAACTAAATATTACAAATGTATCACCATTTATATAATTTGAAGTTGGTACAAGTTTACAACTATAATAAAATTATCCATTTTGACTTGATCTTGTTCACTTCTTGTTGTGATTTGATATGCTACAACATATATTATGAATATAGTAAATCATTAGAAAAATTAATATATCAATATTCATATAAAATTTATATTGTTAACGACTTGTGGACGACTAGTCGGGCGACTTGTCGCCTAAGCGCTTAAGATCCCGGCTATCGACTCGCCTCGACTTGTCGCCTTGATAACTATGGTGAATATAGCAACAATCATCTTTTTTGAATCTTACCTCTCAGCATAGAATCATTCTTCAAACCACTTGTGTCTAAACTCCAGAACAAAATGGAGTGACAGAAAGGAAAAATCATCACTTACTAGAGGTTGTCCGCACTCTTATATTCACCATGACAACCACTAAGTTTGTGTGGGGAGATGTAGTTCTGACTGCTGCATTTCTTATTAACCGCCTTCCTTCTAGAATTCTTGGGAACAAAAGTCCCATCTCTTTTCTCAAACACACGACCAGTCCTTCTCATTCACCTCGAGTTTTTGGATGTGTATGCTATATACATGACAAATCTCCCACTGGGGGCAAATTAGATCCCAAGGCTCTTCGGTGTGTTTTCATTGATTATTCTCCAACCCAAAAAGGGTATAAATGTTATCATCCCCCTTCCAACAAAGTCTTTTGTCACTCGAGATGTAACTTTTTGGAAATTATAACCTTTTCATTCTTCATCAGCTTCTCCTCGAGGGGAGAATGTTATTAATAAGGAAAAGCTTCCTTCTTAGGCTGGTATTACAAGTTCTACTTTCCCTATTCCTGTTGATAATCCTACATAGGGGGAGTTACATGAGTTTTTAACTATTCCTGTTGTTGCCTCTGATAAATCTACACAGGGGGAGTTACATGAGTCTGAGTCTGAGCCTAAATTGAGAACCTATGTTCGAAAGCAAGAATACGGTCATTACTTCTGCACCATTACACCAGAACTTGGTCTTGACAATGCTAATGGTGAGAATCCTAACATTACTTGTTCTTCTGATGATATTGACATTCCTATTGCTCTCAGAAAATGGGTTAGATATTGTACTCAACATCCTATCTCTAATTTAGTAGCCTATAATAAATTAGTTCCATCCTACCACTCCTTTGTTTCTTTGTTGTCTTCAATATCTGTTCCTCAGAGGTGGAGAGAAGCAATCAGCAATGAGAATTGGAAACAAGTTATATGATTGAGGAGATGAATGCCCTAAAAAATAATGATACATGGGAACTAGTTACTCTTACTTATGGTAAAAAACTAGTTGGTTGCAAATGAGTATATACAGTCAAGCAGAAGCCAGATGGGACAGTTAAAAGACTCGAAGCCAGGCTAGTTGCAAAAGAGTATACTCAAACCTATGGAATTGATTACCAGGAGACATTTGCTCCTGTAGCAAAGATGAACTCTGTTCGTACCATAATCTCATGTCCAGCGAACTTTGGTTGCGATATTCAACAATTGGATGTGAAAAATGCATTCCTTCATGGTGACTTGGAAGAAGTATACATGACAATATCCCCTGGTTTTGCTTCATCTGTCACCAAGGGTAAGTTTTCTAAACTGCGAAAGGCTTTATATGGTCTGAAACAATTTCCCGGAGCCTGGTTCGGTATATTCTACAGAGCAATGATAAGATTTAGGTACAAACAGAGTCGAGCAGATCACACTCTATTTGTCAAACAGATAAATGGTAGACTGTCATTCTTATTGTTTCTGTTGATGACATTGTAGTGACAGGGGATAATAAAAAGGAGATAGCTAATCTCAAAGTGAGTGTCCAAAGAATTTGAGATCAAAGATCTTGGTCGTTTAAAATACTTCTTTGGCATTGAAGTTGCAAGATCTTCCAGCGGGATTTTTTTATCTCAACGGAAGTACGTTCTTGACCTCTTAACAGAAACTGGCATATTAGGATGTAAGCCAGTTGATTCTCCTATTGAAGTTGATCATCATCTAGTAGGAGGCACAGGACCTACGATTGATAAAGAAAGATATCAACGTTTGGTGGGACGTTGATATACCATTCTCATACTAGACCCGATATATCTTATGTTGTGGGTATAGTGAGCCAGTATATGCATGATCCTTAACATTATCACCCGAAAACTGTCTACAGAATTCTAAGGTATCTCAAGTCTGCTCCTGGAAAAAGTTTATTGTTTGCACCAAATGATCATATGAGAGTCGAAGCCTTTTCCGACTCAGATTGGGTTGGCTATATTGAGGATCGTCGTTCTACATCAGGCTACTGTTCATTTGTTGGAGGTAATCTTGTTACTTGGCGTAGTAAGAAACAATCAGTGGTGGCAAGATCTAGTGCTAAGGCTGAATATTGAGCAATCGTCTTGGGTATATGTGAACTAATGTGGCTTCGCACTTTGCTAGAAGATCTGGGTATTACAACTAAAGGGTTATGCAGTTATTTTGTAATAATAATGCAGCCATTAGTATTGCAAACGACCCAGTACAACATTATAGAACTAAGCATATTGAAATTGACACACTTCATCAAAGAAAAGTTAACTAGTAGTCTTATTTGCTTACCTTTTGTAAAAACAAATCATCAGCTAGCAGATATTCTGACTAAGGGTCTCAGTAGTAAGATGTTTCATCCATTGCGTTTCAAGTAAGGTATGCGAGACATCTATACACTAACTTGAGGGGGAGTGTTAGCAGATGTTAGTAATGTTAGTACCATACCATGTAAATGTTAGAGATGTTAGTAGCATAACATGCCTTAGGTTTAAACCATTTCATGTTTCCCAGTTATCCTCCTTTGAATCAGGCGTACATTTGTGTATATATATATACCAATCAACGTAATAGAGAAACTTAACTTGAATAAAAGAAATCTAAACTCAGGTTCTTAGTTTCTACAATATTCTTAAAAATAGTTCTAATAATGTGAATGTAACTTTTTCTCTTAATTAAGAAAGAAAAAAATGTGAAATAAGTTTTAAAAGATAAAAGACTCCAAAAACTAAAAGTTTAAGTAAAAGAGGGAGTCCACGCTTGGTGCTCTTACTAGTAAAATAGCATTTTTAAGAATATAACATATGAAATTGTGACCGAGTACCTTCACATCTGATGCTCCAACAGTGCCCAACACTTGGAGTTCGTCAGCTGATAATTGTTCAGTACACGCATCTAACGCCTCTTCATGTTTAGCAATAATATCTGGGGTATCCCGTGACAATAAAGCTCCAATTTCATTAATTTCTTTAGAGGACTTCAGCAATTCTCTTTTGTTTTCAGAGTAAGTATGTCCAAACTCATCCACATTGTGAGTATCAATTGAGGATCTCGTACACAGTGAAAACATCATTTCATTCCTTGATCGAGTACTTGAATCAGTGTGCAACTCCATGAAAAAATTGTCCATGAATTCAAGCCCATGGGAGAGAGTCCTCAAAACATCTTTTGGGAGTGGTTTCCCAGGCTCAGAAAGTAAGGATGCTCCATGCATTCCAGTCCTTTCAAACTCCTCCTATGACAAGAAAGGAAAAGCTACCCAAATGTGCCAAGACAGTAAAATATAAATAAGCAGCACAAAAGGAAGATAACAAACCTCCCATATTGGTACCAAAGACTGAACCATTTTAACATCTGAACCGGTCTGTGAGAGGGAAGAATATGATAAAAATTGCTGATTAATTATCTCTGTGAAACAAAGTATCATTACTAATTAGAGTGATATGATAACAAGGAAATAGGATGTGTAAAATTAAGGTAACGCCGTTGTAGAGCGCACCATCTACAGAAGCATCTCCTTCTAGTTGACAGGTACTTTGACGTGTAACAATGTGAATGTCTGGATCTGTTGGAAGATCAAGCTGACTAGGTTGTTGCCAAATCCAACCATCTGGAATCGTGGAAGAAATCCAGATTGGTGAATCTAAACATGCATTGCCACTTGAATCTGCCTAATGAAAATGTTCCGTGAGATCAAACCAAGTGTTATAATCCAGCCCTCATAGACAAAGTAATGCAGATCCATCAAATACTTCAGCAACAGGAAAGGTCGAAGAAAAATACCAGAAAATCAGCTGCCAAGTAATTCGTGTTGTCTGTTTGCTGTCTATGTTGTCTGCTGTCCCTCGCCATTCTACAAGATATAACATCTGGTACAGGAAGGCGGAACTTTATCTTGGATACATGTAGATGACCCATTCCATACAGGTTATAGTCGATCTATCAACATCAGGAATTAAAACACATCTTACTGACATGAGAGTAACACATTAGAAAAGGATAAAAAGAAAAGAGCAGAAGTATTCAGAAGAAGACTCGTTTACAGAGTGTAGATTGAGTGACTGCACTGAGTCTAAATTTGAAGGTGCAAAGTCATGATCTAAATTATATTTGTGATGATAATATACTGATCCTTGAGGACCTAAGCATTCAGATCAAACATATACCATATTACTATAAATATTGCCCATTAACAAAATAGCTTATTCTTCTCCATCCTGCCAAAAAGTCCAAAAGACAATGCTGAACAAACATCCCCTCAAGGAGAGGCACATCTAAAAATCACAAAATAAAGACTTGTTCCAAGGACACCATAATAACAAGAAGAAAAGATGGCAATGGATCCTATTGGAGAACTCCACAGAAAACATGTAAATATGGAAAACCTAATTTAATAGGTGCCACACCTACATATACTTTTAAATAAAGCTTATTAAGAATAATGAACCAGGCAAAAGCTTCTGAAATTACCAGGTAAAAGTAGTTCAAAGAAAGGATGAAGAATCTGAGAATTAACAAGAAAAGGTAAAAAGGCTTAGAAGGGAATACACCAGATCTATCTAAAAGTCCAGATTCCCTTGTCTTAAGAGGAAGAGAAACTAAAATTTAGGAATTGAGTAATACAGTTGATATTTTGCTTCCCTATCAAGCATTATGGATAAATGCAGGAGTAAGGATTTGGAATAGTGAAGCAAATGTAGCACGACCTTCAAACTAACTAATCCATCCAAAACCAAATGAGGAAACCATTTCTAATCTGGTAACGATCACATCAGACTAAAGAAATATGTGCCTGAACCTGCAATAAGAATAAAGAATCATTCAAAGGCTAGAATGAATGTATAGCATTAATACTAACCAGACCATCCCCGAAGTTACCTATAGGAGATATTTGCTCCTTAGAATCTTATTCCAGAGGGGACCAGATTCCAATTTCCAACAGAAGTTCTACAAACAAGAGAAATGCTTATACACAACTAATTACATTAATAAAGTTCCCATCAGCCTTGAGCTTACACACATGCTCCTAAAACAAGATTGTCTCTTTTCTCATCATCCTCTGTCTACTGAAGTAAATCCCTCGACAACCTCTCAAACCTATCTGCCATACCTACAAGTAATAGAGGGAAATACTAGAAAGGTAAAGACAAACGAAACCTGATGCCATAGCTCAAAGAATAAAGTTCTCTTCCAATCACCTAGAGATGCAATTACCCTCTATACTACAGGGTCCTCAAAAGCGACGGATCTTGAAATAAAAGAATACTTAGAGAAGACATCGGTCACTCTACAACACCACACCCAGTTAAAGATTTCAACACGAAAAGAACCTAAAGAAACACATTCTTACTTGTTAAACTGCTCTTAAAGTCTTAGTATACAAAAGCTCCTAATCTATAATGAGGTTTAACCATTACAAACTTTGTCCATATCATTAGACAATAAATGTTACCATCCATAAACCGAGACCGGCACATTAATATATTCGCCATCCCCACTTATCCCCCACCACTAAATAACCCATCTTCTCTCCGCTAAAATCATCCTTCTTAAACAATAACAACCAACCTGAACAAAAAAGGACCAAAGGCAACCTGCCTCAAACGTGTTGAACCAAACTTTTCAGCTGCGCATCAACCATCAGAGAAAGAAAGGGGCAGAAACAACCCATGATACACTTTCTCCAACGAGCTCTAAAACCTTTCCAATCCAATACTTTGCCTATAACCTCTAATTCACACAATCATGGGACTCCTCGACATCTTCCACAACCTCATGAGCTACAAGGGAAGCATCTAAATATATTTCCTACAAACAAAAGCTCTCCAGGAAAATATCTTGCAGGCACCACTCAGTCTCCTACTAAGACATAATTCATAATAGTATACTATTCGTCACGGATTTTAAGACGTTTCAATATTTTAACTATAGTTAAAAATAAAATATAAATAACTAAATGTAATAGATTTTAACATCTTAAAATTGTGCCAAAATACACATAAGTATTTTCTCTTATAAAATGGGACGGAGGGATTACACACTATTAACCAGACTAGGTCTAATATCTCCAACTCTTAACAATCTATGTTTTCTTAAGCACCAAGGTAATGAAGGTTGAGTCAATATTCTACCCCACAACCCTCATCGGGTGAAACTCCCTGGGAACTTCATCAGATCAACCATAACTATGAAAATAGCAAAAGGATTACAAACACAAACAGCAGCAGTGCAAAAAAAAATTCAGAATGTCAAGAAAGCAGAACAAATAATGATGCAATTAGTGCCAAGAGACAAGTAACAATCCCTAGGATCCATTCAATCCCCTATACCAGTTCATGAACACTTGTAACATGATGTGAGGTTTCACAATGGGTACCACGATCAACTTAAAATAAGATGTGAAGTTAATTAGGTCCATATAGTAGCCAAAAAGTCAAATCACACAAAGCATAAATTGCTGCAAATACTAAACAGTAGCCACTGAACCATCAAAATCTATAATCAAGGACACAAACCAATGTTCAAAACCGTAAAAAACAAATCTGTAGTCAAGGAAGCATGAAAAATTATTCAACATAAGATCAAAAGTTAAACATACATATATCAAGAGCAATGAGGCTTACAATAAATGAGGTAATTCAGGATAATAAATAATAACAACAACAATAATAATAATAATTATAATTAATATTATTATTATTTGTTAGTATTAGTATTAGTATTAATATAGTAATAATAACTTCATACCTATTCTAATAAAAGAGTATTACCAAAAACTGGAGAAGGAAGGGTATATGCGACTCATGGGGCTGTAAAACTTTATCTAGAACTGCAGCTCCCTGAGAAGACACACACAGAGAGGGAGAGAGTTTAGTTTTGAACCTTTTGGTATCCAACATTTGAAGAAGTAGAACACATACAACGATAATAGAAAAGGGATTTTATTTTTTTATTGTTTTTGGGGGGTGGGTGGGGGGGGAAGTTGTGAAGTAGTTGAGTCGTTGACAGAACAGCTATCACAAGTCATTTACCATACTAATTATGCATGCACTCTTCTTTTATGCACCACAGCATATAGATTTTCAAGATAACAGTAGTATATGTAACATTAAAAATAAACATATGCAAACAGAGAACAAACTCAGACTTGAGACAAAATAAATTGACAAGCTCAGCTCTCATACAGCCTACCTTCAAGAACATTGAATAAACATATTCCTTATAAGATAAGTTTGTCAAATGTAAAACCTACAACATAATCCTTTATCTATAAGACAGTTACATAGAAAACCTCACACACGTATATTGGGTCTGTAAAATAACAAGGTACTATGTCACAGTAAAAACAAAACAGGTATGATTCGTTTTAATTATAAGACATGTATTAGAGTATATTATTATTATTATTATTACTTTGTCACCAAGTATGTTTGGTGGCCACAAATACTGGGCCACTACGCAACTAGTAGCCTATATATAAGACTTTCGTACTCTTTCTAATGTAAAATAACAACAATATTCAATACATCTATTTTATCTTTAACCTGGTATCTTTAACAACAATATTCAATACATCGTGAAGGAGTGTGTCCTTCGATTTTTTGGGAGGCTAGAGAGTCCTCCGTTATTGGGAAAAACAAGGAGTCCTTCGTAGTTGTTTTTGAAGGATAGAGTCCTTCGCATTTGTTATGGGAGACGAGTATTCTCCGTTATAGTCGGCACATGATATCCTTGGAAAGTGGATGTGTTAAGTAATATACCGAGAGTGAGATATCTAATTTTGGACGGAAAAAAAAAAAACTCTTTTCTATGCACATTGAAAAGGGCCTCAATCTTCGTAGTTAAAAATAAGATTATGTTATCTAACAAGTTGTAAGCCGTAAGTCGTGATATAAGACTTCCAATTTGAGAGGGAGTATTAGAGTATAATATTATTAGGTAAGAAGTTCTTCGTAGTTGTTTTTGAGTCTTTTATTTTGTTATATAACAAATTGCAAGTCGTGATATCAGACTTTCAACTTGAGGGGGAGTATTAGAGTATATTATTATTATTTGGTCACCAAGTATGCTTGGTGCCTACACATACGTGGCCACTACTCCATAGTTATTAAGGCATCGCCTAGACGACGACTTGTCATCAAGACGCTGGACAAGTCACAAGACAAGGTCACGCCTTGGTGACAGTTAGCTCAGCACATGAGAACTGTCCAAAAATATCACCAAACAAAGTCAACAATACTCACGAAAACCATAAATGGATAGATCCAAGAAATCCGAGTGCAATAGAAAATGTCTGGTGACGATCGAAAATCTCACGCGTCAGCTTGAGGAGGTGCGTGACATCGTCGACGACGTCGGCGCGTGGGTGGTTCTTCCATGTCGGCGAACCAACCACCGAGCTCACCTGGTGAAAATGATACTTGTAGCATATTCGTTTAGCGGTTTGTTGGGTTTTTGTTTCTAAAGCACACTACTTCTGTGTTAACGTGTGTGATAGAAAGAGAGTTGTGCATTGTTTTGTTCAACTTTGTACTTGAGAGTCTGGTTAGTGGGGAGTAACACTAATACTATATGTGGGTGATAAAGTTTGCGGATTGTGGTGCCTTGTATGTTAATTAGGCTTGGTTACTTTAGCAAATGACTTCCAATAGAAGACAACAAACTAACACTTATCTTAGGGTCTGCTTGGCTGTTTGGCAATGATTTTTAATAACTTAAAAGAGTAGTAATATCTATCTTTGTTGATATCTTTATGTTTTTCTTTTATTCTTTTGTTTGTTTTTAATAATTAAATATAGTAATTCATACACATATACTTTTGTATTAAATAATTAAAGTATATTTTGTTTTTAATAATATTTAATAATCTTAATATATATGAGAATAACTTCATAAGTATAAATATATAAATTGTTAACTTATCGCCTTAAGGACATCAACTACCGCCGCGGCTCGTCGTGGCGCCATGACAACTATGCACTACTCAACTAGTAATCTATATATAAGACTTAGTACACTTTGTAATATAAAATCACAACAATATTCAATACATCTATTTTATCTATAACAACATGCAGTTCCTCTGAGCTAAGTGGAAGCAGATTCATCCTCCTCCAACTAATATGTTTCTGCATCTTCTTTCAAAATAAGATTCCATTTAAATAAATCTCAGCACATATGTGACAGCGTGCTAAATTAACAATTAATTAAAAGATAAGTTTAAAAGAAACACCTATTTATTTTTACAGATTAAATAATTATCAGAATTGAGAGAACAGAAAGAAGAGAGGGTGAGAAATCCTCCAAAACGGAAAAAGTGGAAAAGCACAAATCCCTTAATAGTTATTAATTTATTATAAATCAACACTGTAAGCTCTTAAACATAAATATATTTGGCTGCAAAACATTGAACTAAATCTTTGGATGGAGGAATTGATCTATAAAAAGCATGTCAAAATCCCATTTGCAAAATGCACGGGAAACCCTCAACTACGTAGCACCCAATATAACTCATGATACAACTTCAAAATTTTAAAAAAGAAAAGATGCAAAAAAGGATTCGATTTTAGAGGAGAGATTTTCCAATTTATGTATGATCAACTATACTGTCAAATCTTTACAACAGACAATCAACCACAAAAACAATAAAAAATTATAATTTGAGAGGCAAATTGTTTGGAATTACACTAGGAAACATAAACTATATTTAAAAGAAGAAAACTTAAGATAAATTAAGTTACAGATTATCAGGAGAGGCGTTCAAAGTAGACCATTGCACAGATCCAAGAATCACAAGGCACAAACTAATGTCAAATAGCAAGTAGCAACCACATTTGAGTGTGAGGCTAAAGGATGTGTACCAAAAGCAGATTGGCAGTCCGAGATACATCCTGGGGATAATAACTTAGATTCTGTCAAGGGTACATATTACATCTAGAAAATATTATCAAGGTAAAGACTTGGAGAAAAAAAAACTTCCGGAACATAAACGATCAAAATCCTATCTTACAACAAATAAAGCGGTTTTACTATAGTAAAAGATGTTTAATCAAGCCTAAAACATACTCCGCAAAGGGCATGATCAAACAATCTCTTTACAGAGGACCTACATTTACTTGAAGTGATAGAAAACCTAAGAGGCTCATGCAGCTCTTAGGAAAACCATAAGGGGTAAATTATCAATTTAAATTCCCCTCAACTATGAGAGCATAATTAAGATATTCCACAAGAAAGTGTTGTTGACTGAGCGAATAGTATTTCTTACGCTAAAGGTAAGCCAATACTCTCTTAATATATAACTAGTCATCGGGAACAAGGGTATAAATATGTAATAGAAGATATTAAATTTACTAAATTTAGGAAAGTTCAAAAAAAATCTATGATAAAATTTAAACTATCCACTCTGGATAACTAATAAGGAGTTATGAAAGGGTGGAAACAAAAAAAAAGAGAGATGTTGGAGTAGGGGAGGGGAATAAAAGGGATTAGAGAAAGTAAAGTAAACATTTATAGATGCAGGACCTGGGATGTTAGTATTCAGTTATTGTTGCATCACTTTTTTATAATTTTACTGTGTAAGATAGATAGACATTAGGGATTGCAAAAAACCATGATAAGCACGATCTTAGACATATGACGTAATATAACTCTCACTAACAAAACAGACAACCAAGTGCAGTTCATATTCCAGTAAACACATGTAGATGAAGATTTGTGTTGACGAGTGTCAGCATGTAAAACTTATCAACAGTATAAAAAAAAGGCAGCAGAAGACCTTATTGCATAATATGAGAAACTAAGACCACTTACAAAGAACTTGGCAAGTTATATAGATATTCAACAAACAATATTTGTAAATGAATTTAGAGTTGTCTCCACAAAATTGCATTGCTACAGCTTCATATTATCTAAATAGATAATGAAAGGAAGAATTTAATCAAAACCTTGAATTAAATTTAGAAAAAGAACAGATAAAAATGGCAAACAAGAGGCTGTTCAAGGTGAGCTCAAAACTGAATTACTGAGCAATCGAATAAATATTTTCACGTTATTTTTGCTAGAGCTTAAAATTAATTGACCTTCACTATGCTACAATCTGAACAATGATTGTTATTTAAAAAGAAAACAACGACAATTATACGAAGTAATCGCAGGTTTAGCACCAAGTCAACCCTTGTTCAATTTCAAATTTTCAAATTTTCAAATTTAACAAGGATGATAAAATATATTATCGAGTAACAACCATAGAAAAAGAGGATGATAAAAATTATTACAGAGAAGACAATCACATTTTTCTGAAAGGATTTCAGTATCGATTTTAAGACCTGTCAAAAAATCATTTAGAATTTATATCTACAAGTTTCTTAATATAGTTGAAGATATAATATATAATATATAAATTTAATATGTATTAGGAACACCTTGAAATCCTAGCAAAGAAAACTCCCACACACAGGGAAGAAAAAAAAGTAATAGTCAAAGACAGATCATTATTCAAACTTTTAAATTCTCAGTGGTAAGAAACTGCTGGACCAGAATTGAAAAATAAGATGCCAATTGGCAACACACGCACAAGAATAACGCACCCCATAATCCACACACACTAATTCGCACATAGACCACACATATAAATATATAGATATACTAATTGGATACAGTAGAATCTTCGCAAATAGGTCCTCTGATGAATAATAGCCATAAAATTTCCTAGCTCGAACAAGACTGCAACCATGCACGTGCTGACGTTTTGAACCAGCATTTCCTTTGAGCTGTGAAAATTCATACCAATATCATATCTGCTTCAGCATCCATGTATAGGAAAAATAGTAAAACAGCACTAACACCAAATAGCTTCTCTAAACACAATGTTCTTGAACTAAGCATATACCTTCAGTGCCTTCTCGATAGCAAGAGACAGAGCATGTGTACATGCATTACCTGAGCATTTTAAACAAAAAAAGGTTCCTATATGTAAATCACTTATCTACAGCACAATCCAGCAAATAATAAAAACAACCACCCAACAGAAACAGTGTACTGACTACAGTCCCAAAAAATTACATCTTAAATTCACCTACATGTCATTCTTCATGTTTAGATCCATTCTACTTCCTTTTCTGAAATTCTCCAAAATAAACAAAGAAGGCTGTTCCCAAGAACCAGTTTTTCTCTCCTCTTTTACACTGTTACTGAGTTTTAAAATGGACGGAAAACTTAAATTTTCTATCCAATTCCTTTGTTACTAAGTTTTTTAACAAACGAAAAACAAAAGAAATGGACTAAATTTTGGCCACTTTTCTTGTCAAATTTTTCCGGATTTGAACTGAAAACTAAATAACGTAAGATCATCTTTTATAACCTCTAGATTATAAGCATAATAAGACTAGTATAAGGGAAACTTAGTAACTTAAATGTAGAACTTAAATTTTCTTTCCGTTTCCTTTATGAATTCAATAACACGAAGAAAATATACAAGTTTTCTGTTATTTTCTTTCCATCCCAAACTCAGAAGCATAGTGTTTGTGCCACATTTCCACTGCTACCAAACAATATGGAAGCAGGTTGTCGACATTCTCCCCAACTTACACACCATTTCACATAAATTATACTTCCTAACATGAAATTAATATCCATCAATATAACTGCCTCCTTCACCTCAAAGATTCCAAGTCATTCGCTCCAAAAAACAAACTTCAGGTGCCACATGAGAGAAAAAAATTCTACCCAACCCTCTCAACCCCAACCCCAACCCCCCACCCCACACACAAACAAGAAAACCTCACCCCAGTATCATCAACCATTGCAGAGTGCATAATGTATATGATTTTCAAAGATGCTCCAGAGACTCGATCCACAAACATCTTTACCTCCTGGACGGCTAGACCTCTCTTCAACATTCTTCTAATAGACTGAAAAGATCATCGTTCTCTCTCCTATATATCTCCATAGTCATTCAACAAAGTGAGTCCACAAAGTAGCTAGGTTGATACCAACACCTTCGTCTTTAGTAGGTAGCATACTTTCTATCAACTCACAAGAAGATATATGCACTTCTCTAATTCCTCCCCAAGAAAATCACTTTACACAATCTTTGAGTCTAATAGCAATGACTTCAAGAGAACCAACAAAGATATAAAATACATGGGCACGCTAGAAAGAGTGATTCTGAAGTTTGTTGGTCACATAGGAAGCGCGTATACAAACACGAGACACGAAGTTGACACGATACGCGACACTATACACACGGTATGTATCTAAAAAACAAATATAAAGCATGATAAAGCATGTTAGGGGAAACGTTAAATTTTTATATTTTTTTAATAAATATAAAAAAATAATTAATTTTAATTGAATAAAGCATGCTAAAATTCAAGCAAAACAGTGGGGATCACTTATAACATAAACATCTCCAAGCCTAATAACAAATAAGATTACTGTATACAACTAGATAGCTATACAGAAGTTGGACTCTTTATTTGATCTTATGAGTTACCAACAAAACCACACCAAAATTCACCATATAAATGAGGTGAAATTTTATATTTATTTTACAATCGATTTACTTATTATGTATATAACATGTAATTAAGTAAATCAATTATACTTACATAATCATAAGCAAGTGGTTAACTTCAATTAAAATACTAGCATCTGTCATAACGTATCAAGAAGTATCGTTACTCATTAGAGTATCCGGAAGTATCCAAAATAAAAAGACTAAAAATATTGAAGCATCTTATATGTATCCAAAATTGTATATGGAGTGTCGATGTCCGACACATATCCAATTCGGACATTGACCTTCAAGAAGTATATTTGCTTCACAGTTGGTCACACCATATCTGCCAACCACTTTCCCTTGAGCTGATTGTACAAGCAAACCCTGAACTTTGTTCAACATAAAATAAGTGCCTAAAGGGTGATTATGGAAAGAAAATAAAGACTATTTTTTATAATAATAAAAATATTATTAATTGAATGGGGGGAGAAAGAAAGATTACAAACAGATGAGGAACAAGTAGTCCACCCACACTATATCAAGTTAAAATATAAAATCACTCAAGTGAAGTTCTCCAATCTCTACAAATATCAGACACAAAAATGACCCCAAAGGCACCCATGGCAGAATCAATTCTTCTTCTAATTCTATTTGCATATTTGATATCTTAAATTACAAACTCCCACAAAATTATTAAGAATAGACATGAGCTTTAAGGATTAATATCAATCCCAGTTCACATGAACCCTGTGTTAAATCAAACATTCCAACGGAGTCAACCACATAACAATGTGTGAGTTTCATTGATGAGGACAACAAGTCCAGATTTATTTATTTTATTAAATTTTTATTATGTCTAATTGGTTTTTAATTGATGTAATTATTTATTTTATTTATTAGTGGGGATTACGGACATTGATTAGGGAATTTTAATACTTCCTTTGTTTCAAATAATAAGATTATTGGTTGACTTTTGAAAGTCAATTTGAGATATTTTTAAACACAAAGTTGATATGATTCATCAAAATTTATGAAATAATAAATCTTATAATCAGTAGTACTTTTTAGATAGTTTACAATATCGTCGTTGTATTAGCTAAAATTAAATGAATCTAAACGTCTCAAATTAAATTTAAAAAGTCAATAATTATCTTATAATTTGTAACAGAAGGACTATTAAGTAAGATATTTTAGTCATTTAGTACTTTTTTTGTTTTCCAAGAAAAATTAGGGTTTTAATCTCTTTAAATAGTGATTAAATCCGCACAAGTTAATTATACATTTCAATGTTGAATATTATTATCTAAAATTATTATTGATTGTGAATTTGCGAAATAACCAGCAAAGAAAGACTTTAACGAGAGTAACCAAAAAAAACTAGTTTCAAACAAGAAGTATACCTTCCTGGTCGGGTTGAAGGGATAGTTCAGAACACGGAACATATAAATAAGGTAAAGCCTGCATTCAAATAAAAAATTAGGACACTAACCGCTGGATATGTGAAAACCCATGGAAGTGTAAAGCAATACAAAAATGTAAATTGCAGAATAATCAGAGAATAAATCATGTACTAATGAACCAAGATACTTATAATAAGTTAAATTTAATCAATCATAATAATTAAAGTAAACGAACTAAATCCATTAAAGGACACATTTGGATATAACCAAGTCTAATCAACATAACATAACGTGCTGGTGAAGATAGATATATTGGTATTACTAAGGATGTTACCATCACTATATTTAATCTTTACATTCACTGCACAAAGTAGTACCATTTTGATTCACTAATTAAGTCATTAAAATTATATTATCAAAGATGGTACCTTCTCTATGGAAACCATGGAAACCTAAATCAATAACCTAATTTTAATTATGAAAAATTAAAAATAGTAAGATAACTTATAAGTAATGGGTGGGTTACTTATTGAGTTAAAAGAAACTACTTTCCATTTTCCTATAAATAGAAAGAAAAAAAAGAATTCGGATATGGAAGAAGAGAATTGAAGGAACATGGGAAGAAAAAAGATGATAAGTGGATTAGAAAGAGTGGGATAGAGTAATTAATGGCCACTTATTCTTTCAAATTTAACTTTCAAACATTAAAATATTTTTTAGATTAAGAGACGAGCAGACCAAACCCCCTCCTCCGCTTTTGTCGTAGAGTGATGAATCTTTATATAGGTAAAATAATTTTTTTATTAAAAGTAAGAAGAAAAATTTCCCCTTTCGGTTTTGTTCACTATCTAGGACTATCTAAAGTCAAAATTTGAAACTACCAAAAGGAGTAAGGCACCTAAAGGAAATCTATGTCATCTTCTTTCAACCCATTTATTTAAATAATTTATTTGCCTTTCAATTCTCCAAGAACATCCATAAACTCATTCGCCATAAAACTGAGCAATGAAAGATCTTACTCTATGAATATGCAAGCATGTCTTCTGACCAGCTGGTGTCGACCCATATACTCTTATTACAGGAACCTCCTTTACTTTCCCACCTAATTAACCCCACAAGTAGATATCCATTGTTAGAAAAACATTGCAATTGTACACAATTAGATACATATATACATTTATAGTTTCTGAAACAACATTCACCAAACAAGAAAGATAATACAAAAATCAAGATTAAACTCATCTACTATCATAATTAAGAAACAATTAGGAAATCGAGTTCAATAAGTAAAATTAACAGTAGAGTTTGGGATGATTTGAATTTGAACAAACCTTGAAAACTGCTGTAACATAAATCGAGGCCTGCAATTGGAGGAGCCATGTAGTAATCGATTGAGACGATTCGAACACTGAAAATGTTTGAATTTTTCTGCGATTCTTCCATTTCTTCAATTTAGTAAAAAAAAATGGAAGTTGAGAGACAACTGATGGAAAGTCTGTTTAATTTGGCGCTGGTTTTAGGGTTTTCGTGGTACATATAGAGATATACTAGGCAAAGTTTAAAATCTTCCCCGCTACACTTTGTTTGGCTGCCGTTTTTTTTGTTTGTTTGTTTGTTTTTGGAACTCTATATTTTACATTTTTACTTTGCTTTCTCTCCTTTGGTTGACAATTATAAATAGAAATTTGATATTTCCACGATATTTTTTGATATTTTTATATAAAAATCGTCGCTATAAATTCTATAACGACGATTTTTACTATCGCTATATATCTATAGCGACATTTTTTATATACAAATATCAAAAAATCATGTGAAAATATCAATTTCCTTATAAATACCTCATTCATTTGTCTTGTTTAATTGTATTTTATATTTATATAATAACATAAATATTAAAAACAAGAACAATAAATGAAGAATCTTTTTTTACCAAAGACTTTTTATATAATTTAAATCATATTGTGGTTTTTAATATATGAGCATTTTTTGGCATATTTTTGTTATTTTACTAAAATCATTACAAATATTTTGGTGGGTTTTTTGATATATAATTACAATGTTTTTCTTAGTATAATGACACTTTTGCGAAAAGATATATGCATTTTTTAATTATTTTAAATTTTTATATAATCCCTCCATCAACCCTAAATTTTGTAATAATCCATCTTTCTAATTTTACGTGTTTAGATAATTTTATTTTTTCCAAATTATTTGACGTTTTATATAATTTAGGAAAATTAACCATAATATTTCCAAAATTACCTCTCATTGAATAATATTACAAATGAGAGAGAGTATGAGATAAATAAATGATAAAGGGTATTATAGACAATTAATATTACATTTATTGATATACAATCATTTCCTTAATTCTTGTGCATTAATCTAAAACGTTACTCCCTCCGTTCCTTAATATATGTCGTTTTAGACATGTGCACAAGAATTAAGGAAATGATTGAAAAGCATTAACTATACTATCAATTGTCTATAATACCCTTCACCTTACTTATCTCATAATGAAAGAGTTTTATTGGGAGAATGAGAGAAAGACTTAAGAGTAGAGAAGTAGTAAATGATAATGATAAATATGGATCAAAAAATTAGGTAGAGTAATAAGGGGCAATTTGAAAAAAATAGTGATCAATTCTCCTAGATAACCACAAACGATAAATAATTAGGAATAACAAAAAATGTCTAAAACAACTTACATATAGGAATGGAGGGAGTATATATTATGTGACAGAGGGAGTAGTCTGTATCATTATGTATAAATGTTATATAGACTATTCCTCAATATAAAATAAAATAAAAAGTACTTTGATTGTAAAATAATGGATGACATATTGAAATAACCCAAATTAGAAAGATTGCCATATAGTTGTTCTAAAGAACCATATAAGTAGTATTAGCCCTCAGTTAGTCAGTCTCGAGCTTACCATAGATTATGTAAATTAGGGGTGGGCATAATTTTTGGTTTTTTTGATTTTTTCGTTTTTTCGAACCGTACCGAATCGGTCGATTCAGTACAAAAATAACCGATCCGATTTCGGTACAAAAAAATCGGTATATACCGGTTTTTCGGTACCTAGTTTTTATGGTTCGGTATTACCGAACCATACCAGTATGTACCGATTTTATAATTTTTTTTATTATTAATAAATAATTAATAATAATAAAAATAATAATGATAATAATAAAATAATAATTATAATAATAATAAAATAATAGTAATAATAATAATAAAAAATAATTATTATATTAATTTTCGGTATTTATTCAGTAAAAATCGGTACCGAACCGGTAAATCGGTTCGGTATACCGGTCCAACCGGTACCGAATTTTGACTAATTTTGGTACCGGTCTGGTTCGGGCCAGTATTTACCGATTGCACACCCCTAATGTAAATAAGATATTTTACTAGCAAATTCAAGGATTTTTTTATTATTGTTTGTCTATTTAATTTGTTTTTGAACAGTTTATGGACAATTTATTGGAAGTTGTACAGAATGTTTTGTACTTATATAATTAGAGGGTTGCTATTTATAAACTACTAGCTGTGTCCTGTGCCTCTAGCACTACATGGACGGTGGAATTTATTCCAAATTTTGGATGGTCCAAATTTATTAGGGTAAGCGGAAAATTTAAAATCAGTTGTATTTTATTAGATAAATTTGTATAATAAAAGTCATTAAAATGCAACTTTTTAAATTACATTAATACAACTAGTTTCACAGACGGAACTAGAGTAGTCAAATGGGATTAATATTTTATTGGTCTTTTGCCTAAATGAAAATGAAATTTACTCACTCTATACAAAGAATTAGGCATTATCCCTACTTAGAAATGATAAAAAAATATTGTGTTCTTTTTTGTGGTTAATAAATTCATTGTAAAAAAACTACTCTTATATTTAGGTATTTGCAATATTTAGCGGTTTAATTTATATACTTTTTTTATGTTTTTATTATTTATATTGTAGAAAACCTTCGCTAGGCATAAATCTTGCGGCCAGGGGCGGATTCAGTATATGTGCTCAATAGGGGTGAATTTTTTTGGGTTGAAATTGTGACGCCCCAAAAATAGGTATACATCACCCATTCTGAGTCAGCAAATACATGATATAGAAATAACTACAACTTTATTAAAACAATTGTCGTGCAAAATACGACAACATTTAAACTGTGAGTTTAAAATACAAATATTGTCTTCTAGACAATATCCACACTCAAATAAGTCCTCATTATAATTATTGATACACTATTTTATAAATTAGTGAGGACTATTACAACAATTGCCTTGGAACATCACTCCACATCCCAACTACTTCTCGCTATATTCTCGCTTCCTTAGAAGAAAAATGAAACAAAAGAGAAAAAGGGTGAGCTCAACTAGCCCAGTAAAGAATATTTTGACTAAGATAATATAGAACAAATTATCGTTAGTCTTCAACAGGGAAAAATCTGATAGAATATAATAGACAACAAATTTTAGAACAACAACTGTAGCAGAAACAACAATCCATTAGAAGAGTCAAGTAGAGACTAAATTCTACTATCTTATAAGATTTAAAAGTCCATCATCAATATTTTATCCCTGTAACATCAATCAATATATATCTTGAATTAAATATTCATCTTTGCACTACAGCCCAAAGATATTCATCAGTTGGTCATGTTCATCTCAATACCTGTTAATCTTTGCACTACGGGCCAAAGATATTCATTAGAAAATTATTCATCTTTGTACTATAGGCCAAAGATATTCAATAATATCATCATTTAGGACTGATGATGATGAAAAATATTTTTAAAAAAACGAATTCAGTGAGACAAAAGAACAAATATTAGGGATTCGTACTTTAGTTTATCCATGTTCAAAAACACCTTATAATATACCATAACGGAGTAAAATTCAAAAATAAAGATCAAAACATGGATACAATTAAAGATAGTAACAAAAATAGACATCTGGGACAAAGAAGAGAAAATTTCATTTTTCGGTGAATAGTGTCGTATAAGTGAATAGTAACCCCGACACAAAAAGACAAGAATTTCACAAGAAAAATCTTACTAATATTCCGGCATAATGATATTGAAAGAACTAATATTATTTATAAAAAAAATAACATCTCTTACCTCAAAAGGACAGTACTTCTGACTGGAATACTGGATATAGTGCTGAAGGAAACTTGTACCGCATAGTAACACTCAAAGTATCAAAATACTCACAAAAATACGCTCAATAATATAGAGAGAGAAAACTTCAGTTTCTGGTGTGATTTTCAATTCTAACCTAAACACCCTATTTATAGGAAAATGCTTAGAACACCAAAGTAAAAAATTTAATAAAATAATAATATTTAAAAAAAAATTCCTTAGCCCACCACATCAAAATCTTAGCACACCCAAGTGGGTCCCACCCACAAAAAAAATGTTTTTCACTAAAAAAATATTTATAACCCAAAAATCAATTCAGACCCAATATTTTGGAACTTCAATAATTCACAATAAATAGCCCTTTATCAAAAAAATTCGAATCTTATGTCCATTCTATAGGAAATTCAATTCTCTACAACTTTGTAAGTTTAAGTTTTACCAAATTCCAAACAAAAATTGATCGAAATCCACATACGGACGATTTTACAAGCTATAATCAAATTTCAATCAAAAATAGGGCCCACCAACATGTTTAACATGTTTTTAACATTTATTATAGCAAAAATACTCTTCCTCCTCATTTATTCATATATCACACATTTATTGTAAAAAATATAATCATTATTATATTATTATAATATAATAATATATTAAATGAATTATTTTATTAAAAAAGATAAAATATCAATTTTCAACAATTGTCACTTTTAAAAAATTCCTCCATTTATAGCCATATAAAATAAATATTTTTTTTATCATATAAATCAATAATTAATTATTCACAAATAATATTACAGAATCACAATACTGACAACCAGGCTGTTCCCAGGAAAGAGGGGGCTTTCCAATAAGGATTTCTCCTTACTGGCGCGTAATTAGGTGACCAAACCTCTCCTTAGACAGAACTTTCTTGACATTGCCAATAATGCTATCTAATAATATTATTAAAATAATATAATTTATTGATCTGATAATGGAAATACTGTGCAGCGACAATTATTGAAACAACAATAATATAAAATATCAACGTAGCAATTATTGAATCAATAAAATAAAATATTGAATAGTAATTACTGTAATAATTATGGAGTAGTGCCTTCTTATGTAAGAATCATTAATTGGTGTAATACCGTGTGCTAATGTGCAATATCGCGTATTACTGTGTTTTAACCACCGGGTATTCCAACAGTGTTAACGGTAACAACTACGCCGTTATTTATAAAAACTCATACTTGTCGTTTTCTTCATCCAATCGCTTTCCGTTATGGGGCTCACAAAAGGTTGCGTCGTCGTACGAATATTCCCCAACAGCAAGAATATTTCATGACCAAACGAATATTCCCCGACAACAATGAATATTTTATAACCACTTGCTTATTTAAAATATTTGCGCATTTTACCGATAACTAACCACATTAATCAAATCAATTCTTACTATTTCAAAATAATAAATAGAGGAAATTTAATTTCATTTATAAAAAATTAGGGTCTTACAACCTCCCCTCCTTATGAAATTTCATCCTTGAAATTGACGTATGTACCTGGTGTTTCGAAAAGGTAAGGATACCTCGCTTTCATTTCCGTTTTTAACTCCCAAGTCATTTCCTCAATAGCATGGTTCCTCCACAAAACCTTAACTTGTGGTATAACCTTGGTGCGTAGGACATGCTCCATCCTATCCAAGATCTTGACAGGTACCTCCTCGTACGTTAAGTCTTCAGCTATCTCGTCTAGTTCTAACTCAATAATGTGGTTTGGGTCTTTCGCTTATTTACGAAGCACAGAAATGTGAAAAATATTATAAACACGAGATATGCTTGGAGGTAACGCGAGTCTATAGGCCACATTTCCTACCCGGTCAAGAATCTGAAATGGACCAATAAATCGTGGATTGAGCTTTCCTCTCTTTTCAAATCTTGTAACTCCCTTCTATGGAGCAACACGTAACAATACATGATCCTCAATACTAAATTCTACGTCCTTTCGATGAAGATCCGCATAACTCTTTTGTCCATCCTGTGTCGTTGTATACGTTGTCGAATCATTTGGATCTTTTCTGTAGTCATACGTACCAACTCTGGTCCCAACAATGTTGTTTCACCCACCTCATCCCAACATACTGGAGAGCGACACTTTCGTCCATACAATGCTTTAAATAGAGCTAAACCTATACTTGCCTAATAACTGTTGTTGTAGAAAAATTCCACCAATGATAAGTACTTATCCCAGCTCCCTTTGAAGTCTAGGACACATAGTCTTAGATCTTCAAGAGTTTGAATAGTCCTCTCTGATTGTCCGTCCGTTTGAGGATGGTATGCCGAACTGAATCGTAAATCCGTGCTCATAACTTTCTGCAAGCTAACCCAAAATCGTGAAGTGAATCTTGGGTCACGATCCAAAATTATGGATACTAGCATGCCATGCAATCTCACAATTTCATTTACGTATATACGAACAAGACGTTCAAGGGAATAAGTCTCTCGTATCGGCAATAAATGAGCAGACTTGGTTAATCTATCTATAATAACCTAAATCGCATCTATGCCTTGAGAAACCTTGGGAAGACCTGTAACGAAATCCATGGTAACGTGTTCCCACTTCCATTTCGGAATCTCAAGTGGTTGCAATGGACCCTTTGGCACTTGATGCTCCACCTTTACACGTTAACAAGTTAAACACCTCGAGATAAACTTCGCGATCTCTCTCTTCATATTGTTTCACCAAAATGTATATTGAAGATCTCGATACATTTTGGTACTTCCAAGATGGATTGCAAACGGCGTATTGTGTGCCTCCATCATGATCTTGTACTTCAAATCAGAGTCGTTAGGCACACAAAGTCTGGAGTTGACTCGAAGTACTCCTTCTTCATCGATTCTTGCTTCTGGGATAATACCTTCTTGTACTTTCTTCTTCATACACATCAGCTCCGGGTCTGTGGCTTGAGCAACTTTAACTTTATCGATTAAAGTTGGTTATATGCGTGTACTTGACATCATCGCATGGGTCCCCGGAGTCTTGAATTCTATCTTCATCTTTTGTAAATCACACAAAATGGGCCTTTGTGTTGACAACATCGCACTCGTTCCCACATATGATCTTCTACTCAATGCGTCAACTACCACGTTCGCTTTTCCAAAATGGTATTGAATGGTATGGTCATAATCTTTCAACAGCTCGAGTCAACGTCGTTGCCGCATGTTGAGTTCTTTTTGGGTGAAGAAATATTTGAGGCTTTTATGATCCGAATATATCTCCATTTTCTCCCCATATAGATAGTGCCTCCAGATTTTTAACGCGAAAATGACTGCTGCCAACTCTAGATCATGAGTAGGGTAATTCCTCTCATATTCTTTGAGTTGTCGCGAGTCATAGGCTATGACTTTCCCATGTTGCATGAGAACGCATCATAACCCTTTGCCTGAAGCATCGCTGTAGATAACAAATCCATCCGAACCAGATGGTATTGTCAGAACATGTGCCGAAATGAGTCTCCTCTTGAGCTCTTGGAAACTCTTCTCGTATTCCTCGCTCCATACGAATTTTGTATCTTTTCGAGTCAGCATAGTTAACGGAGTAGCGATTCAAGAAAATCCTTCCACAAATCTCCGATAATAATCAGTTAAACCTAGAAAGCTACGTACTTCGGTCACCGACTTCGGTTGCTCCCAACTTTGTATTGTTTCAATCTTCGCTGGGTCAATAGATACTCCATGTTTTGACACCACATGCCCAAGGAATGCCACTTCCTCAAGCCAGAACTCACATTTCTTTAACTTGGCATATAGCTTGTTTTCACGAAGCCTTTGAAGTACCAGCTTCAAATGGTACTCATGATCTTCACGGCTTTTGGAGTATATGAGGATGTCATCAATAAAGACAACAACGAACTGATTCAAATATTCCTTGAATACTCGGTTCATCATATCCGTGAAAGTCACAGGAGCATTAATCAATCCAAAAGACATGACTAGGAATTCATAATGCCCATATCGAGTTCTAAAGGCAGTCTTCGGAATATCCTTAGTTTTAATCTTCAGCTGATGATATCCAGAACGAAAATCGATCTTTGAAAAGAATTGTGCTCCTTATAACTGGTCAAACAGGTCATCAATACGAGGTAGCGGATACCTATTTTTGATGGTGACATGGTTCAATTCCCGGTAGTCAATACAAAGTCGCATACTCCCGTCCTTCTTCTTTACGAATAAAACAGGAGCACCCCAAGGAGATGTACTAGGACGAATGAAACCGATGTCCAACAACTCCTGTAGTTGGACCTTTAACTCCTGAAGTTCAATAGGAGCCATTCGATATGGGGTTTTAGAAATGGGCTTCGTACCAGGTTCAAGATCAATAAAGAATTCAACTTCATGTTCTGGGGGTAGACAGGGAAGTTCTTCAGGAAATACATTAGGAAATTCATTAACAACAGAAATATTATTCAAATCTGATGTGTTTTTGTTCAAGTCCATGACATGGGCTAAGAAAGCTTGGCATCCATTTTTTAATAAACTAATGGCTTTTGGCTTGATATGACACTGATTGACTTTAATGGTTTGGTTGCTTGAATTCGCATAACAGGTTGGTTAGGAATAGGAAAACTAACAACCTTACGAAAATAATCAATTTTGGAATGATGAGAAGTTAACCAATAAATCCCTAAAATCACATCAAAAGCAAGTATCTTTAAAGAGATAAGATCAACAGGTAATGTGATGGTGCCAACTTGGATCAAACAAGATTTATAAATAGTGGATGTAATGAAAGTTTCTCCTAACGGAGTCTCCACAGATAAGTCGAAGTCTAATTTCTCCGGAGTCAAGTTTAAACGTTGAGCACAAGCAGGAGAGATAAATGAATGGGTAGAACCGGTATCTAGTAAGGTATAAACTTCGCAAGAGTTTATGATTAGCTTACCCGTGATCACCTTGTTCGGGTTTATCGCATTTTGGCCAGTCACGACAAACGCTCTTCCAGGAACCGTTGACTTTGCCTTGTCTGGGAAAGCCTTTTGAGTCACCATCCCCACTGGACTTGGTTTTGCTACAGTACAATACCGAGCAATATGTCCTTCCTTTCCACAGTTATAACATACCTTGAACTGTTGTGGACAGTTTGGACTGATGTGTCCCTCTTTTTCACATTTATAGCATACGACTAAGGCTGTAAACGAGTCGAATCGATCCGGATTCTAAGCTGCTCAGATTTGATTCGAGACAAAAATGTCTTACTCGTATTCGATTCGAATTCGAAATAAAATTTAAGTAATGTACTCGTATTCGACTCGATGCAAAAAATGATACTCCAAGTTCGATTCGACTCGACTCGAAATTATATTCGAACTACTTGTTTTAAATCGAACTCGAGTAAAAACGAGCTTATATCATATTATTTATTCCAAATTTACAATTTACAATTTACAATATACAACATGAAGGAAACTATACCCTCAAAGCTTGGTTCTAGTATCTAAGTATATGACAGAAACAAATGACAGCTTCATTCTTATGCTAATCATTCCCACCCTAACTACTAGGATAAACCATTTTTTGTACCAGCTTTCAGCAAAATCATCATAAAACAAAGATCCATGATGGAAGAGCATATGACCATGAAGGATAAAAGAGAAGGTCCCTCTGCTTGTAAAAGACAAGAAGCTTTGCAATTGTCATGGCAAGCTCTGCCAACCCATTAAACATGAGCATAACCACAACGAAAAATAGAGCACACATGTATAACCCTCCTTCGGTAGTTGAACTTTGGTCAAACTGCTTCATTCCGTCGTATTCTAACAAACAAAGAGCATATTACTGTAGTAAATATATAGTCAAACAAGAGATAACGATCAAGGAAATCAAGATTATGGTAAAATTATTAGTTCCATGCATACCTCATAAGCAGCACTGATCTCCTTAAACTTTTCAGTTGCTCCAGGTTGCTTGTTGACATCAGGGTGATACTAAAGAGTAGCATAGGAAGAGAGATATTAGGAGTTATAAGGAAAAAGTAAAGCATGCACTTTTGCACTGGTAATTACAAGATGCTGCTGGTGAGTACCAAAATCTGGCCAAAGAAGTTTAGCTAACTGGTTTTTAGTGGGATAAAGCTTTTGGTTTTTAATATAAAGTTCAATTTAGATAATAGAAAAATGTGTGCAAAATAAAAGCAAACCAAACAGTTCTGAAATAGAGGCATGATATCATAAGAATAGCAGACAAACTGTATGCAATCTCATCCAAAGTGAATCCTACTACTTAAGTGGATCATTGACAGCGTAAAGCTTCACCATTAGAAATAAAACTATTGGAAAGAGAAAATACAAATGGGAAAGATGATCAGCGAAGAAAATAACTACCTAATTACACAACTTGACGCTACTACATTACAAGCTCAATCATATCGCACCAAGTCAAGTAAAGAGAAAGAAAAACTAAAGAATGCTAGAATTTATCTCCCTGCCAACAATGCATGAAAGGAATGCATTTATATGATTGGGAGTAAACTTAAATCAGCAAACATATAACAACTGACTGAACCAGTCCATAAGCCAACACAACCCAAATCAAACCAGACCAAACCAGTTGTAATCGAAAAAGCCAAAATGAAGCACCACAAGACTAAATTGACAAGATTTTTTTTTAAAGTATAGGAGTCAATTGTTTTATACAGTATATTGTCAAAAAAAAGTTGAAAGTTCTGCACTTTCCTGGAACACATATCACAGATAATTCTGCAATTTTCATGAATCAAAAGTGAAAGTTTCACCTAAACCGACTTAAGTATCATCAATTGAACAGCATGATGAGTGTTGTTTTACAATGCACAATAGTAAACATCCAATTAAGATATAATTAGTAATATGTGAACCTGAAACTGGACTTTCAATGAGGCTGAGATGAAAACTATTAGATAACACTGTTAAATACCCAAATTCAATTTCAGAATCAAAAACACGAATAAACAGTTGGAAACAAACTAATGTCAAGCTTGAAACCTATTTATTACCATCAAACAAGTACATGTTTGCATCCCATTCAAAGTGTAGTTGGAGAATCATGCTTCAAAGAATCTCTTTTCTATTCTGTTTGCATCCCATTCTCTCTTCTTGCCAGCTCTGCCAACATTTCTGTAAAAGAATGGCAAGTATTATAGTTTGAAGCACTTGACCTTTAAAGAAAATCAATAGTCCACATCCTAAACTTATTGCAAAAGAATGATGAAACAGAAGGAAGTACAGTATTATAAGTAATTTGAAGAAGTAATCAGTATTATAAGTAAACAAATCAATCAGAATCTGAAGTACATAGTACCAGAAACTAGTCTTCAGGCCTTCAACCTTCAAGGCATCAAATTCAAATCTGCTATATACTTTAATTCTTGAAATAAAACAAGACAGTAGTCAATATCAGAACTTTAAAGATATAGGAGAATAAACATTTGGATTCTTAGTTCCTTACCTCAGGTCTTCAATATTAAGTAATCATCTAATAATTATTAAAAGAAATAATAAGTTAAGCAATTTATAATCTAATAACAAAATTCAAACACAACCAATTCAAACAAAACCCAAATAACAGTACCAATTTTGCAGTTCAACACAAACAGTTCTGCAGTCCAACACAGCCAATTTTGCAGTTCAACAAAACCCAAATAACAGTACCAACAACAATTCAAGTTTAACAAAAGATTACAACCCATAAAATAAGTTTAAATCCTTACTTCCACTAAATTTCATTGAGGAAAAAAAAATAGAAAAACAGCAGCACTGCAGAAAGCAGCAATCCAGTAGCAACACAACTGCAATTCACTCCAAATTAATGTCATTAACACCATCTTCATCAACCTGTTAAGTGTAAAGTGTTAAACCAATTTGTTACATACATAAACAATTACAATAAAAAAGTAAACTAAAAGTTGATAAGAAATAAATCATACCATAGCAGCACTCATTTTATTTAGCCTATAATCACACCTTAGCCAATCAGAAGTACATATAAGAGCTTGAACAGTTTCAGGCTTGAGAGAGCTCCTATATTGATCTAGTACCCTTCCACCAGCACTAAAAGTACTCTCAGATGCCACAGTGCTAACAGGAATTGATAGTATATCCCTTGCCATTTTTGAAAGAATTCTAAACTTTAAGGTGTTTGCTTTCCACCAAAGTAAAGCATCAAAGGACTCATCATCATTACATATGTACCTACCCTCTTCAAGATATGCATCCAGATCAGATTTAATAGGAGTAACAGTGTCCATACCTTGAGCCCAAGAATCAAACTCAGCTCTGCTCTTTGTTTTATTTTTCTCAAAGCAACTACCACTAGCATTGGCAGAACTTCCTTCCATACTAGGCACACTAGTAGGTATTAAATAGTGAACACCAACATAGTACTCATAGAGCTCGTAAAGTGCTCTTTTCACAAGCCCAATGTTTCTATCAGCTTCAAACTCAGTTGTAAAAATTTTTGGAAAACAAAAGATAACCAATTGCATCTTATACCTTGGGTCAAGGATAGATGCAATTGCCATCAGAATGTTACACTCTCCCCAATACTTATCAAATTTTTCTTTCATTTTGAAAGCCATGTCTCTCAACAAGTGAAAATCATCATTTGATGTCTTAAGCAACAACTCTTTAATTTTCCATATTTCAGGTAGAAATAGATTTGCTGTAGGATATTCAAAGCCTGAGAAAACATGTGTGGCTTCATTGAACACCTCTAGCAACTCCATTACCTTTCCAGCTTTCTCCCAATCCTCAAAAGATGGACAAGACTGATAATGTGGATCCCTTTCTTGATACCTAGGGAACACCTCCCTAAACTTCATAGCAGACTCAAGCATGGCATAAGTGGAGTTCCAACGAGTTGGAACATCTAAAACAAGTTTTTTAGTTGTGCATAACTGCAATTGCTTTGCAATCTCAGAAAACTTATGAAGTCTAGAAGGGGATCCCTTAAAGTATTTCACACTATCACGAACCTTCACAATAAAATATTGAATCACAACTAAACCATCTTGTACCATAATATTGAGAATATGTGCACAACATCTCACATGAAATAGTCTTCCACCAAAAAACAAATTACCTTTTAACACAAAACTATCTTTAAGATTCCTAACTGCAGAATCATTAGAAGATGCATTGTCTAAAGTGATTGTGCTTATCTTATTTTCAATGCCCCATTCACTAAGACAAGAAAAAATGGCATCACTAATCATGAGGCCAGTGCGAGGAGGTGGCAAATGACAGAAATTCAAAATTCTTTTTTGAAGCCTCCAATCAGAATCTAAGAAATGTGCAGTGAGACACATGTACCCAATTGTTTGATTAGATGTCCACAAGTCAGAAGTTAAACTCACTCTATCAATGCCAAACAACAAAGCTTTCACTTTTTTCTTTTCTAAAGCATAAATTTTCATGCAGTCATTCTTCAGAGTAACACGAGAAATAGGATCAAATTTAGGGTTCAAAGATTTCAAGAGAAGAATGAAAAATTCATGCTCAACCATTCTAAAGGGATATTCATGCATCATAATCATTTTTGCCATAATATCTCTGGTCCTCTCTTTGTCAAACCTAAAATTTGTCAAATTACTCATTTGACCATCAGCTTCAACAGTAGGGTAAGCCAACACACTCTGTTTTGTTCCAGCAATTTTAGACAAACGAACCGTGCAAGTTAACATGTGTCTATTTAAATGGCTAGTTGAACCAGTGCTTTGATGTGCAAGTTTAGCAAAACAGTAATTGCACTGGATTTTTTTGGTACCATCTTGTAATTTAATAATGTTAAATTCAGACAAAACCTTTGAAGTTTTTCTCTTCTTTCTTCCTTCTCCATTTTCTTCAGTACCTTTCTCTTCTCCCTTAGGATCGTCAATTTCAATGATATCATTATTGGTGGCAGAAGTATTGCCATTATCAGAGGCTTGTGAAAGATTAACTACTGGTGTTGACTGATTGAACTCACGATCTGAAAAAAAAGAGACAGACAATGAGACAGATAATGAAAAGCTAATGACTCTGAATGTAAATAAAAATTAAACTATGACCCAAATTAAAAATTAATCAAAATTGATAACTATTACCATTATCGTTAGCACTGGTTAGTTGAGTACCAGTAACAGACTCAGAGTTTAACATTTGGAAAAAGTTTAGGTTGAGAGTTTAGAAGAAACTAAAACTAGGGTTTTGATTTTTGAATGATTTGGGGAAAATAAAGTTGGGGTTATATAAATGAATCTAGGGACTGAATCGACTGATAACTTACCAAGTTAAGCTTTTAACTTCTCTCGAATCATAGCCATGCATCTGCAGATCTTGAAATTTTCAACTACAACGTAACATAAATGATGAAAAATTAGTATTTCCTAGACAAATCGTTACTCCGGTCTCCGAGTCTCTGACCCAAGTCCCAACTGGTATGGGGAATAGCCGAACAGGGGAAGAGAAATCGTTACTCTGAGTCTCTGACCCAAGTCCCAACTGGTATGGGGAAGATAAATCGGGAAGAGAAATCGTTAGACAGTGAATCAAAAAATAAAACTATGTATATACATATATAAGCATACTCGTGAACCATAGTCGAACATATTTGATCGAATTCATGACGAATGATTCGAAATTAATCGAACTACTCATGGAGAAAACGAGCAGAGTATGGCTTCTCTCAGATCCGGATCGTGTGAAGAGTCGAATAATGAAAGTTGCCCAAAATCGACTCGGTTAATATACAAATTCGGGTCCCGTTCGAATTTTTTCCGAGTCGACTCCGATCCGAGCTCGACCCGTTCGACCCGTTTTCTGCCTTACATACGACCGGTGGTCGTTCTCCTCCCTTAGAAATAGTTGATACTGGTGCTGACGTCTTCACATTGTCATTATTGAATCTCCTCTTTTTTGAAATTTCCACTTGACTCGGCTCTCCTATTATCATGGCCACGATTACCACCAGAGTGGTTATTGCTTTTGTCCGTATTTTTTCCTTCCCGTTGGTTATCATTGCTCCGATGACTGCTGTCACCGGTATGACCCTGGTTGTGGTCTCTCGGTTGAACATACTCATTATCTCGCTCTAATAATTGAGCCCTGTTGACAACATCTGAATATAGAAAAAATTTATGAGAAATGAGATATTGACGTATGTCGAGTTTCAAACCTCTTAGAAACATCCGCGTCATACATTCCTCATTCTCCTCCAAATGAGGTGCAAACCTAGATAACTCCGCGAACTTAGCCTCATACTGAGACACAGTCATGTTGTTTTGTTCCAGTCTGATAAACTCTACCTCCTTTATATGACGGATAATTTCAGGAAAGTACTTGTCATTGAACAGTTTTTGAAACGCTTCCCAAGACATATTGAGTGCGGCTGGCTGGGTACGCTTCACAGATTTCCACCAATAATCTGCTTCATCACGGGACATAAAGGTGGCGAATGGAACCTTCTGTTCCTCCGTGTATCCCAAGACATCGAATATCTTGGTACTTTTGTTGACCCACATTTCCGCCTTAATCGGGTCTGGCTTTCCTCAGAATTCTGGTGGCCCCAACTCTTTGAACTGCTTGGCTGTGATAAACCGCGCGTTGCTATCATTTCACCTGTATTTTGTACACGAGTCTCACTCGTCTGATTTTGTATGAACTGCAAAAAGTTTCTAAACATCCCATCGTTCATCGTCTGGTCAATGGTGTTGTTTATAGGAGGAACATTATCTTTCTGTTGCACGTTCTCCTGATTGGTGAGTAAAGGTGTCTCCACGGTCTCATTTACTCCATTGTAAACATTTTCGGTTGTCATTCTCAAATACTGCCATAAAACAAGGGTTAATTAAAAAAATTAACATACCACATAATACTCCTATATTATGACCGACCAACAAATAAGCTTAGATAGGACACACTAGCGAAGGATTTACTCGTCTCTCCCCTCCTAGTTCTATTCCACGATCTCCGCTAGAGACTATATCCCTAAGCTCTGATACCTATTGTGACGCCCCCAAAATAGGTATACATCACCCATTCTGAGTCGCCAAATACATGGTACAGAAACAACTACAACTTTATTAATATAATTGTCGTGCAAAATACGACAACACTTAAACTGTGAGTTTAAAATACAAATATTGTCTTCTAGACAATATCCACACTCAAATAAGTCCTTATTACAATTATTGATACACTATTTTACAAAATAGTGAGGACTACTATAACAACTGTCTTGGAACATCACTCCACACCCCGACTACTTCCCGCTATATTCTCGCTTCCTTAGAAGAAAAATGGAACAAAAAGGAAAAAGGGTGAGCTCAACTAGCCCAGTAAAGAATATTATGACTAAGATAATATAGAACAAATTATCGTTAGTCTTCAACAAAGAAAAATCTGATAGAATATAATAGACAATAAATTTTAGATCAACAACTGCAGCGGAAACAACAATCCATTAGAAGAGTCAAGTAGAGACTAAATTCTACTATCTTCTAAGATTTAAAAGTCCATCATCAATATTTTATCCATGTAACATCAATCAATATACATCTTGAATCAAATATTCATCTTTGCACTACAGGCCAAAGATATTCATCAGTTGGTCATGTTCATCTCAACACCTGTTCATCTTTGCATTACGGGCCAAAGATATTCATCAGAAAATCATTCATCTTTGTACTAAAGGCCAAATATATTCAATAATATCATCATTTAGGGCTGAGGATGATAAAAAATATTTTAAAAAAAACGAATCCAGTGAGACAAAAGAACAAATATTAGGGATTCGTACTTCGGTTTATCCATGTTCAAAAACACCCCATAATATACCATAGCGGAGTAAAATTTAAGAATAAAGATCAAAACATGGATACAATTAAAGATAGTAACAAAAATAGACATCTGGGACAAAGAAGAGAAAATTTTATTTTTCGGTGAATAGTGTCGTATACGTGAATAGTAACTCCGACACAAAAAGATAAGAATTTTACAAGAAAAATCTTACCAATATTCTGGTATAATGATATTGAAAGAACTAATATCATTTATAAAAAAAATAACATCCCTTACCTCAAAAGGACAATACTTCTGACTGGAATACTGGATATAGTGCTGAAGGAAACTTGCACCGTATAGTAACACTCAAAGTATCAAAATACCCACAAAAATACGCTCAATAATATAGAGAGAGAAAACTTCAGTTTCTGGTGTGATTTTCAATTCTAACCTAAGCACCCTATTTATAGGAAAATGCTTAGAACACCAAAGTAAAAAATTTAATAAAATAATAATATTTAAAAAAAAAATTCCTTAGCCCACCACATCAAAATTGTGAAACCCCAGATTTTATGAATAAATATTTAATTTTTCTCGAAATAATTTTTTTATATTATGGTGTGGATTTGATATAATAGTTATGGGTAGTATTTATAAATTTTGTAAAGTATCCAAGTTGTCATATAATATTCGATTGGTCGGGGAATATTCGTTTTAACAGGGAATATTCGTACAACGACACAATCATTGGTGGACCCCACAACGGAATTATTGTCGGATTGAGAAAACGACAAAAATATTTTATTAAAAATAACGGCGGAAGTTTTACCATTGTTACTGTTGAACTACTCGGTAGTAAAAGTACAGTAATACGTGTGGTTGCATAGTAGCACACGGTATTGATTATTAATGCTTATGTGAGAAGTCACTCAGTTTGATTCAATTATTGTCAGTTAATAATATGAATTATTTAGCGATAATGACGTTTTGTTTTATTCGTATTATTAACGTAATAAAACAGAAACATCTTTTTATATAAAACAGAATACTTTATTAAAGTTATTCTATAAATAGAATATATTATATTTTATTTAAAAGATTTTTCTTTAAATATGGACCGTCAGATTAAAGTAATCAATCTGGACCGTTCATGGATTAGTTACTATGCATTCTATTTTTCTATAAATAGCAGCTCATTCCTTCATTATTTCTTACGAATTCACTGAACTCTAGAGAGAGAAACTATAGAGAGAGAGAAGAAGAGTATTCTGCTACTTAACTACTTCCTTATTTCAGCTCTTCTTTAAAACGGTAAGGGGTGTTATTCTTTCTTATTCATGAAGAGAACTGTTGTTATTCCATTTCTTATTATTCTGTTGGAATAACCTGTATACGTGGTCTACCCTATACTTGGTGACATTCTTCTATTATTCTGTTGGAACATCCTGTCTGTGTGTTTTACACCGGACCTGGTTCCGTTTTTATTATTATTCTGTTGGAACATCCTGTCTGTGTGTTTTACACCGGACCTGGTTCCGTTTTTATTATTATTCTGTTGGAACATCCTGTCTGTGTGTTTTACACCGGACCTGGTTCCATTATTTATTATTCTGTCGGAATATCCTGTCTGTGTGTTTTACACCGGACCTGGTTCCATTATTTATTATTCTGTCGGAATATTCTGTCTGTGCGTTTACGCCGGACCTGGTTCCATTATTTATTATTCTGTTGGAATAACCTGTTTGTGCGGTCTATCGCATGCATGGTGATTTTTTTTGTTATTCCATTCTTTATTGTACTCAATTGGTTAAGTTTTGACTTCTATACTCCATGAAATTTGTGGAATATCCTTGATAATTGCGTTTCATCCAGTATCTTTTCATGAAAATATTCTTCTAAGTATTCTTGAATTTTACTCCACAAAGCAGTATCATGTTGACAATTTGGACGTTGTTAATTCTTGGATAAATTAATTCTTGAACTTGTTTTATTGAATTCTTATATCATTGTCATCATCCTCATGTTTATAAAATGTTGAAAGTCATCTGTGGCCTGTAGTGCATAGATGGACTTGGTATGATTATGACCAGGGATTATTCGGTATAATCATGACCGTAATGTTACAAATGATGTGGTAAAAGTCCTCATTGGCCCGTAGTGCATTGATGGACAGTTGTTGACATGATCATGACCATTAATGAATATACGAATATCCTTGGCCGTAGTGCAGGGGTGATTCGATGATGTGGATTATTTTATTAAGCTGAGTCCCAGCGATCACAGTGTTGAAAAACCTTTTAAATCATAAAAGATAGTAGAGTTTATTTTCTACTTGACTCTTTTAATGGATTGCTTGTTCCGCTGCAGTTAAACTTGATGTCTATTATATTTTATCAGTTTAACATTGTTGAAGGCTAATGATAATTTATTCTGTATTATCTTAGTCATAATATTTCTTACTGGGCTAGTTGAGCTCACCCTTTCTTTCACTGTTCTCTTCAGGAAATGAGAACGTAGCTGGGGCAAGTCGGGGAACGGAGTGATGGTCCGAATGATTGTATTAGTTAGTAGTCCTCACTATTCTATGTAATAGTGTATTAATAAATGTAATGAGGACTCCTTTTGAGTATGAATACTCTCTAGAAGATAATATTTGTATTCAAACTCACAGTTTATGTTTTGTCGTATTGTACACGACAGTTGTATTAGTAAGTTGTATTTGTATTTTGTACTATGTATCTGACGACCCAAGATGGGTGATGTATACCTAATTTTGGGGGCGTCACAGTTGGTATCAGAGCTTAGGGATATGATCCCTGGCTAAGATGTGAGAATAGAACTAGGAGGGGAGAGACGGGGAATTCCTTCGCTAGTATGACCTACCTAAGTTATTAATTGGTCGGTCATAATATAAGGATAATATATGACATATCAATTAACTTTTATTTTGTGGCAGTATCTGAAAATGGCATCTGAGAATGTTGAGAATAGCAATGGAGCACAGACGATTATTGATTCACCACATATCAATAATCAGGATAATGTTCATCAGGAAGGTGACAATCCTCATGCAAACAACAACACTGACCAGATGATGAATGATGGAATGTTCAGAGGTTTTATGCAATTCATGCAACAACAGGTGAAAGCGTCTCCTGTCCACAACGTAGGTGAAAATACTGGAAACTCTCAGGTGGTCACCGCTAAACAGTTTAAGGAGCTGGGACCACCGGAGTTTAAGGGAGAACCCAAACCACTTGTAGCTGAAACATGGATAAAGCAGATCACCAAGATATTTGATGTCTTGGGTTGCTCCGAGGAGCAAAAGGTTCCCTTTGCCGCCTTTATGTTGCGAGGAGAGGCAGATTACTGGTGGGAATCGATTAAGCGTACTCAACCTGCCGCATTGAAGATGTCTTGGGAGAAGTTCCAAGAGCTGTTCAACGACAAATACTTTCCTGAAAGTATTCGTCACATGAAGGAGGTGGAATTTATCAAGTTAGAGAAAAACAACATGACCGTGTCGCAGTACGAAGCCAAGTTTACTGAGTTGTCCCGGTTTGCGTCCCACTTGGTGGATAATGAAGAGCGAATGACGCGAATGTTTTTGCAAGGTTTGAAACCTGAGATACGTCAACATCTTATTTCTCATAAACTGTGTTTGTATTCAGATGTTATGAATAGGGCTCAGTTAGTGGAGCGCGATAACGAGTCAACGCAACCAAAAGAGAGCAGTCAACAAAATGATAATACCAGTGAGAGCGGTCATCGAAGCGGTGACAATAAGCATGGAGGGAATCAACATGCCAGAAATGGTAACCACTTCGGTGGTAATCATGGCCAAGATAATAGGAATGGAAATTTCAAGAAGAGAAGGTTCAACAATGACGTGAAGACATCAGCACCAACACCCGTTTCAAAGGAAGAAGAACGACCACCGGTCGTATGTTTCAAATGCGGACAGGAGGGACACATCCGTCCAAACTGTACGCAGCAATCCAAAACGTGTTTTAATTATGGAAGAGAAGGTCATTTAGCCCGATTTTGTCATTCACCGAAGACAAGTTTAGATAGGATGGAGGCACCAAAGACCGTCCCAGAAAAGCCAAAGCCAGTAGTTTAAGAGAAAGCGTTTTTTTTTTCGTGACGAGGAACCTGAATAAAATTATCACGGGTATGCTAGTCATAAACTCTTGCGAAGTCTATACCGTGTTAGATACCGGTTCTACTCACTCTTTTATTTCACCTAGTTGTGTTCAATGTTTAGACTTTGATATGTCTGTTTAAAGTCAGTTGGGAGAAATCTTCATTACCTCCACTATTTATAAATCTTGTTCAAATCAACACTTTCACGTTACCGGTCAATCTTATCTCTTTGAAAATACTTGCCTTTGATGTGATTTTTTGAAACGATTGGTTCACTACTTATCATGCTTCTCGTAAGGTTGTTAGCTTTCATACTCCTAACCACCCTGTTATGCGGATTCAAAGTAACCAAACCACTAAAGTCAATCATTGTCATATCAAGCCATAAATAAAGAGCCCCGATCCTTTCGTTGTTGACTTTCTTGTGTGGAATGTACCGAAGCCAGACTTTCGGTAGGGGACGTTGTGAATAACGGTGACAAGTTAATAGATATCAATGTGACGTGTTATCCAAGTCTTGGACGAGAGTCACAGTTTTGAATGATATTTCTATTGTTAATAAATTTCCTGACGTATTCTTGAAGACTTCTTAGCTTACCCCTAGAGCGTGAAATCGAATTTTGTATTGACCCCAGTACAAAACCCATTTCTTAAACCCTCAAATATTTATTCAACTAAAGCGAACATAACATGCGCCAAAGACGTTGGCTCGAGCTGTTAAAGATTGTGAACATACCATACCATCGTGAAAAAGCGAACGTGGTAGCTGATGCGTTGAGTAGAAGATCGTATGCGGTTACAAGTGCGAATATACAAACCCATGTGAAGATAACGAATATATGATTAGAATCGATTTTAATCGATAAAGTTAAAGCCGCTCAAGCTACATACTCAGAGCTGATAAATGTGAAGAAAAAGGTTCAAGAGGGCGTTATTCTAGAAGCAAGAATCGACGAAGAGAGGAAATCTCAACTCTCGATTTAATTGGCCCATTTAAAATCCTCGATGAAGTAGGAACTGTGGCCTATAGACTCGTTTTACCGCCAAGTATGTTGCGTGTTCAAAATATTTTTTTTTTCGTATCGATGTTACGTAAATATGTGGACGACCCGAACCACATTATTAATTTAGAACCGGACGAGATAGCAAAAGATTTAACGTATGAGGAGATACGTGTTAACATCTTGGATAAGAAGGATCATATTCGATGCTTAAAGGTTATACCTCAAGAGTTAGAATTTAAAGTGAAGTCAAGGTATCCTCACATGTTCGGCATACCAAGTACGTACGTAAATTTCGAGGGCGAAATTCTATAAGGAGGGGAGATTGTGAAACCCCAGATTTTATGAATAAATATTTAATTTTTCTCGAAATAATTTTTTTATATTATGGTGTGGATTTGATATAATAGTTATGGGTAGTATTTATAAATTTTGTAAAGTATCCAAGTTGTCATATAATATTCGATTGGTCGGGGAATATTCGTTTTAACAGGGAATATTCGTACAACGACACAATCATTGGTGGACCCCACAACGGAATTATTGTCGGATTGAGAAAACGACAAAAATATTTTATTAAAAATAACGGCGGAAGTTTTACCATTGTTACTGTTGAACTACTCGGTAGTAAAAGTACAGTAATACGTGTGGTTGCATAGTAGCACACGGTATTGATTATTAATGCTTATGTGAGAAGTCACTCAGTTTGATTCAATTATTGTCAGTTAATAATATGAATTATTTAGCGATAATGACGTTTTGTTTTATTCGTATTATTAACGTAATAAAACAGAAACATCTTTTTATATAAAACAGAATACTTTATTAAAGTTATTCTATAAATAGAATATATTATATTTTATTTAAAAGATTTTTCTTTAAATATGGACCGTCAGATTAAAGTAATCAATCTGGACCGTTCATGGATTAGTTACTATGCATTCTATTTTTCTATAAATAGCAGCTCATTCCTTCATTATTTCTTACGAATTCACTGAACTCTAGAGAGAGAAACTATAGAGAGAGAGAAGAAGAGTATTCTGCTACTTAACTACTTCCTTATTTCAGCTCTTCTTTAAAACGGTAAGGGGTGTTATTCTTTCTTATTCATGAAGAGAACTGTTGTTATTCCATTTCTTATTATTCTGTTGGAATAACCTGTATACGTGGTCTACCCTATACTTGGTGACATTCTTCTATTATTCTGTTGGAACATCCTGTCTGTGTGTTTTACACCGGACCTGGTTCCGTTTTTATTATTATTCTGTTGGAACATCCTGTTTGTGTGTTTTACACCGGACCTGGTTCCGTTTTTATTATTATTCTGTTGGAACATCCTGTCTGTGTGTTTTACACCGGACCTGGTTCCATTATTTATTATTCTGTCGGAATATCCTGTCTGTGTGTTTTACACCGGACCTGGTTCCATTATTTATTATTCTGTCGGAATACTCTGTCTGTGCGTTTACGCCGGACCTGGTTCCATTATTTATTATTCTGTTGGAATAACCTGTTTGTGCGGTCTATCGCATGCATGGTGATTTTTTTTGTTATTCCATTCTTTATTGTACTCAATTGGTTAAGTTTTGACTTCTATACTCCATGAAATTTGTGGAATATCCTTGATAATTGCGTTTCATCCAGTATCTTTTCATGAAAATATTCTTCTAAGTATTCTTGAATTTTACTCCACAAAGCAGTATCATGTTGACAATTTGGACGTTGTTAATTCTTGGATAAATTAATTCTTGAACTTGTTTTATTGAATTCTTATATCATTGTCATCATCCTCATGTTTATAAAATGTTAAAAGTCATTTGTGGCCTGTAGTGCATAGATGGACTTGGTATGATTATGACCAGGGATTATTCGGTATAATCATGACCGTAATGTTACAAATGATGTGGTAAAAGTCCTCATTGGCCCGTAGTGCATTGATGGACAGTTGTTGACATGATCATGACCATTAATGAATATACGAATATCCTTGGCCGTAGTGCAGGGGTGATTCGATGATGTGGATTATTTTATTAAGCTGAGTCCCAGCGATCACAGTGTTGAAAAACCTTTTAAATCATAAAAGATAGTAGAGTTTATTTTCTACTTGACTCTTTTAATGGATTGCTTGTTCCGCTGCAGTTAAACTTGATGTCTATTATATTTTATCAGTTTAACATTGTTGAAGGCTAATGATAATTTATTCTGTATTATCTTAGTCATAATATTTCTTACTGGGCTAGTTGAGCTCACCCTTTCTTTCACTGTTCTCTTCAGGAAATGAGAACGTAGCTGGGGCAAGTCGGGGAACGGAGTGATGGTCCGAATGATTGTATTAGTTAGTAGTCCTCACTATTCTATGTAATAGTGTATTAATAAATGTAATGAGGACTCCTTTTGAGTATGAATACTCTCTAGAAGATAATATTTGTATTCAAACTCACAGTTTATGTTTTGTCGTATTGTACACGACAGTTGTATTAGTAAGTTGTATTTGTATTTTGTACTATGTATCTGACGACCCAAGATGGGTGATGTATACCTAATTTTGGGGGCGTCACAAAAATATCAGCACACCCAAGTGGGTCCCACCCACAAAAAAAATGTTTTTCACTAAAAAAATATTTATAACCAAAAAAATCAATTCAGACCCAATATTTCGGAATTTCAATAATTCACACTAAATAGCCCTTTTATTAGAAAAATTCGAATCTTATGTTCATTCCATAGGAAATTCAATTCTCTACAACTTTGTTAGTTTAAGTTTTTCCAAATTCCAAACAAAAATTGGCCAAAATCCACATACGGACGATTTCACAGGCTATAATCAAATTTCAGTCAAAAATAGGGCCCACCAACATGTTTAACATGTTTTTAACATTTATTGTTACAAAAATACTCTTCCTCCTCATTTATTCATATATCACGCATTCATTGTAAAAAATATCATCATTATTATATTATTATAATATAATAATATATTAAATAAATTATTTTATTAGAAAAGATAAAATATCAATTTTCAACAATTGTCACTTTTGAAAAATTCCTCCATTTATATCCACATAAAATAAATATTTTCCTTATCATATAAATCAATAATTAATTATTCACAAATAATATTACAGAATCACAATACTGACAACCAGGCTGTTCCCAGGAAAGAGGGGGCTTTCCAATAAGGATTTCTCCTTACTAGCGCGCAATTAGGTGACTAAACCTCTCCTTAGACAGAACCTATTTTGGGGGCGTCACAAAAACCCTCGCCCCAAAAGTGGGAAAAGAAGAAAGGTAAAAAATGGAAACATCTATTACCTTGTTCGAGTGAAGGTAGATCGAGAGATGAAGACTCAAATCATCTAGAAGATCTGGAATCATCGCATTAATAGCTGGAAGCTCCTGACGGGGAACAGAAGTAGAAAGAGCTAGGTCCTCAATAGGAACATCATCCTCCTCATCTATAACATCCGACTTATCGATCTAGATAGGACGAATAACTAACTTAGTCAACCGGCGAGGCTTTCGGGCTGGACGAGGTCGAGGAACATCAGAAACTATCCTCCTCACACCTGAGGAGATCGTGCGAGAGCTGCTTGATATATGTGAACCTGAACAAAATCTCCAAATCACCTTAGAAAGGGTGAGGTAAGTTCTAAACTTAAAGTTTATTAAATTTAAATCATTGCTTCATGCATTGTTTAAGTCCTAATACATGAATTAATTTAACATATATCCCCATTAGAGTTAAAATTGCATGTTCATTAAATGCCCAGACACGTGAAATTTTTTTGCCAGTCTCCTTTGTAAAATGGACTGTCCACATGCACATAGGCATGACTAGGTGGTCATTCAGTAGCACACCAACCCAATGACAAAGATATAGATATTAAACATTAAAAGTAAGTCACAATTGTAGCCAATTACCATGTGCATTTTTTTGAAAAACCTGTGCTCATTTTTCCTCAAATAGGATGAATAAACTAGCAAAAAAGGGTGCCAAATGACTGTCTCAGAAATCAATTTTTTTTCACATCAATACATTCAGCATGGTAAAATATAAGCATTTACTAAGTTTGATTATTTTTATAAAGTCATATAAGCATGCATATTCGGTACATTGTGTTTAGAAGCATTCTATATGAAATCTAACGTTCTAACGATCAAAACTTGAAAAGAAAACATTTAAACGTTATCGGAATAGTGTAGAACGTTTGTACGGTGATGACTTTTGCTGAAAGTAGCCTGAACTCTATAGATCTAAAGAAGAATTTTTGGATTTTCTATGTAGTTCAACTTGAAAATGACTTATGAAAGGAACGAGGGGAGTAAATATACCTAATGGGAGCCGCGAGTCAACCCGCGGTAGTCGCGGGTCTACCTGCGGCCACCCTGGGTGGTCCCCACTCCCTTTGGCTAGATCAAATTTGAGTTACAATGGAGTTCCCTGAAGTTGAAAAGTCAAATCAGGGAAAAAGGTTATGCAATTGAGCAGAAAGGGCCTAAAACCCAGAAACAAGATGTTAAACTATAGAAATTTAGTGTAAACTATTGGCGACAACTCCAGCCTAACAGCAGGAAAGATCCGGTGATGTAAGCCATTGAAAACTACTTCAAAGAAGGTCAGAATGATTGACAGTGTAAACCGTTGGCAACAACTCAAGCGTAGCATCGAGAAAGGCCCGATGATGTAAGTCGTTGAAAACTACTTCAACGAAGGTCAAAATGATTGACAGTGTAAACAGTTGGCGACAACTCCAGCATAGCATCGGGAAAGATCCGGTGATGTAAGTCGTTGAAAACTACTTCAACAAAGTTCAAAATGATTGACAGTATAAACCATTGGCGATAACTCCAGCGTAGTATCGGGAAAGGTCCGGTGATGTAAGCCGTTGAAAACTACTTCAACGAAGGTCAGAATGATTAACAGTGTAAACCGTTGGCGACAGCTCTAGCTCCAGCGTAGCATCAGGAAAGGTCCGGTGATGTAAGCCGTTGAGAATTGCTTCAATGAAGGTCAGAGTATCTTATATTGCAAACTGTTGGCGACAAATCCAGAGTAGCATCGGGAAGGGTCCGGTGATGTAAGCCATTGAGAATTGCTTCAACAAAAGTCAGAGTATCTAATATTGCAAACGGTTGGTGACAACTCCAGTGTAGTATCGAGAAAAATTCGATGATGAAAATCGTGGAAAACTATCTTCCTCGGGGAGGACCGATGATGGAATTCATTATATAAATCCCCAGCCAAGGCACCGCGAAGGTTTGATGATTTTTAGACCGTTGTAAACTACGGTTCAAGTAGGCACCGAGGAAATTCGGTGGTGGTCAACCTTTATAAACTACCGTTTGAGTAGGTATTGTGAGGATGTTTTGGAAGCAAGCAATAAAAGCTCTATCTCCAGCAGAACTATCAACATCAACCTGATAGAAAGCCCGGGTGGTGGTGGCAATCCCAGTGTAACAGCAGGAAGAATCCAAGGATGACAACTAAAGCGAGCTATCTTCAGGATAAGCATCAATAAATCTCCAGTGAGTCACTCGTAAAAAGAGAGGAACATCCCCGACGGAGGTAAAGTCAGAAAGCGTATCTGAAGACAAAGAATGTTGGTGAGAAATTCCAACATCGAATTCAGAAAGGTTTAGTGGTATCAGCCATAAGAAAATCTCCCCAACAGGGATCTTGAAAAGATCTCTACAACATGTCATCGAATCAGTCTCAATAGCATTGACGAACATTTTAAACTGTTGGCTTTAACCTAATGTAGCATTTGGAAAGATCCAGTGATGAAAGCTTTGTAAACTACCGTTCGAGTAGACATCAAGTCAGTTTAGTCGAGACCATCATTGAAAACTCCATCCCCAACAAAAATGGTGGGAGCAGTCAATGATAGAATACTGTTGGAAGTAATTCCGAACAAAATCGGTCAAAGTACATAACATCATATTATGATGCATTGCATGACATCATTTAATCTTGTCATATTTTAAGTGTCTCATAATCTTTATCATGTTCATTTGATTACATTGCATAAACATGATAAAGAGGGGCATCTGTAGACACTCAAAATTTTGCATTCCTGTTACTAACCATTCAAGAGGGCAGAATCGTCTTTTATCTTCCAGAGACAACCTTGGAAGTTGAAATCATCAATTCAAACCCCAGTGAAAACCCCAAGAGATCAATTCAAACCCCGATGACAACCCCGGGAGGTCAAATCAAACCCCAGTGACAACCCCGGGAGATCAATTCAAGTCCTAGTGACAACCCTGGGAGATCAAATCAAACCCCGATGACAACCCTGGGAGGTCAAATAAAACTCCGATGACAACCTCGGGATATCAATTCAAGCCCCGACGAAAACCCCGAGAGATCAAATCAAACCCTGACGACAACCCCGGGAGGTCAAATCAAACCCCAGTGATAATCCCGGGAGATCAATTTAAATCCCGGTGACAACCCCGATAGATCAAATCAAACCCCGAAGACAATCCCGAGAGATCAAGCTAAAACCCGGTGACAACCCCGAGAAATAATAAACCAACCTCAGAGACAACTTTGAGGACTGACAAACATCAATAACAGTCCAATATCGGAGACAACCCTGAGAAAAGGCATCTACCACTGCATCAAATTAGGAGACAAACCGGACGGGCAAAATAATAATTTTGCCAACTCAACATCAAATCAAGTCAAATCACTGCCATGAAGGTCATGCAGAACCATAACGTCAATCCCGAGTGAAAACAACACAAGACAGCTTAACTGACGGACTGCGAAGAATAGAAGATCTGATTATGGACCCATCTTCCCGAATTCAAAAAAGATCAAATCCCATATCATTGTGTAGCTATCGTCAAGGGCTTTATGGAAAGGTATAGCACGCCTCCATCGGACTCTTAGATTGAATGTTATGAAGGACCAAGCAGATGACGTGTTAGTCTGAGTGCACGTTCTTCTAGACAATGGGATCCACAGGGTCGGGCCCACCCAAGTCAGCCGCAAGTAGACCCACGGCTATCGCGAGTAGGCCCGCGACTATGTTGGTTTATAAATAAGACCCCCCATCAGCCATAAAAAGAAAGAAAAAAGAGAAAAAGAGAGGGAATTCCACCCATTTTAGCTCTTAACCCCTCATATAGTGTTCCAAACTTCGATATTCTTCTATGTAAACACTTGTATACTTATATATTACAACATATCAAGTTTTAACCGGTGGAAACTGAGTTTTCAAGATTCAAAAGCAGTTTAAAGCCTTCCTCGCTATACACTGTAAGATCTTTTCTGATCTGAAGCTTTTATTTACTTATATATATTTATATCGATTAGTTGTGCCTGGATCGTCGATTCGTGACTTTTTCTTGCTTTAATATATATATATATATATATAGAACAGTCATGCCTAGATTTTAAATTCATGGCTTTTTACTACTTTAATATATATGTTAATTATTTACTTTGATTAAATATCAGTTTCTTTACTGTCCATTCAATGTAAAGTTGTAATATTTAAATTCGTAGACTTGATTTATCTAAATATAGCCACATCTAACTCTTAACCGGTTTAAAAGTTGTAAAACTGGAAATGTTGAGCTGGAATGGCTAAGATTTATTGAAATCTAGTTTTATTTCTAGTTTTGTAAATATTAAGCAACCGTGCGACCCTAGATCTGTATCTAGAGGAAGCTGGAAGCTTTGGTTACGCGTATGTAAGGATTTAACTGATGAATCCTTTGTTTTGCGACATTTAGATTAAATATCTGTTTTATTTCAGTATATTTGTTATGCAGGATATTCATATGATATTATGTGAGCCTAGGAGCCACGGGATCTAAGATCCAGCTGACGGATCTAGATATGGTTCCCATGATGGACCCTTTTTAGTTGTACAACAAGCTTATAAATCGTATGTGTGGTGCTCGGACATTATTTGATGGCTTTCATGCCCATAAGGAGCCCGACACTTATATGTATATTAGTTTGTCAAAAATGCTTCGCATCTCGAGAATAAAATAAAAATAAGACGAATACGGAATAAAAAAAAGTATCAAAGGCCTCAATTACTATGTGATCATGAGGGTTTGAAAACCTGTTTTCAAAATTTCATTTCTGTATATTTTACTTAAAATTAAATTTTTACACAAGTCAAACCCTTTGTCTTTGTATATAGGTGCAAAAGAGGCATACCATTACTTTCAAATAAAGCACTTAGGCCTAATTAACTGCAACACACACACACACACACACACACACACACACATTTCAAATAAATTAGGGAATTGAAAAGACACGATAACCCTGTTTTCACGAAAGTCAGGGGGTGCCTAACACCTTCTCCCCCTTAAGTAAGCCCCCGAACTCTATAAATCTCGATTTTCGAGGCCTGTTAAACAGAGTCCAATAATTGGGCCTTTTTACAAAACTTTTCATAAACTCGGTTGGGTTGGTACAACTATTTCACTCCTACCAACTGGCGGCTTTGTAAAAATCATTAGTTTCAAATTGTCGACATTTTTATGTCGGACTCTTTTGTCAATTTCACCCTTTCACCAAATTCGAACCACATAGAAAATATAAAGGATAAGAAATATTTAAAAGAGGAATTCCAAAAAAGAAAATTTTTCCCGACGTCGACAGCTACTGTAACGATCCGAAATTTCAAATTGTAATATTAAATATTTATTGAATAATATAAATATTTATTTGATGTGTCTATTGTTGAATTGATGAAATAAATATTTTATTGATGTGATGGTTGTTAGTAAATATTTATGAATCTAAATTTATTAGATAATATTCTAAATTAAATTAATTTATAATTTAGAGAATTGTAGTTGTCGACGTCGAGATTTTTAAATGTCCCTTTCCGTTACTTGTTCTTTGGTGTTCTCATTTTAGGTGAGATTTGTTTGAAAAAATAAGTGAAAAAGGTCCGACATGTATAATGTCGACGATAGACTGTTAAGAGTCGCCAGTTAGTTTTTTAAATGGTTGTTCCAACACAACCGAGAAAAGGTTTGCACATTGACCCAGTGATGTGACACTGCTAAACGGGTCGGTGAAACCGAGATTCATTAGGGTCCGGGGACTTGATTATGCGGAGGGAAGGTGTTAGGCACCCCCTGACATCCGTATTACCACGGTGACCGCCTCTTTTCAAGAAACTATTATCTGAATGTGTGTGTGTGTGTGGGTCAATGTGCTGTTATTTGGAAGTAGTGCGAGACCTCGTTCGCACCTATATACACAGGGTTTGAATTTTATGTAAAAATTCAATTTTAAGCAAGATATGACAATGATGTTTTATAAAAGAGGTTTTTTAAACCCTGATGCTCAATAGTAATTGAGACCTTTTACACTCCCATTTTATTCCGTATTCAGCTGGATTGATTTTATTTGACAGATGCGAGGCATCCGTACGAAAATAATGTACAAAAAAGTACTGAATTCCTCGTGGGTATGTAAACCATCTGAGGAAATCCAGACACCGCAGAATAATTTACAAGCTGCTCACAGCTAAAAATGTCCATCACGGGAACCGAATCTAGATCCAATGGGATGAATTTGTGATCACATGATTCCTAGGCGCACAGAATACTGCAATTTATATGAAAGCAGTAAGCAGGTATATATATAAAAGCTGTAAATATATATATACAGACATGATCACCAACCACGAAGTACCTCCATGGGAGATCAGAAATGTAAATAAAGTTGTAAAAGCTATCAACCGCCACGGAAGAAACTCCAGGCGGGACGAAATGTACAGAAAGCTGTAAAAACGGTCAACCACCACGAAGTAAACTCCAAGTGGGACGAAATGTAATATATATATATATATATATATATATATATATATATATATAAAAGCATGTAAATGCATCGGATATAAAATCCAGGCTCATCGGACAAAGTCCAACAACAGTTAATATATATAAGTATATATATATTAAAGCAGTAAACGCACCGAATGTGAAATCCAGGCTCACAGAACAAAGTTCGATAGCAGTTCATATATATAATTATATATATAAGAAAGCCATTAAACGCACCATACATAAGTCTAGGCTCATCGAACAGAGTTCAACACGTAGTTCATATATATAAATGTATATATATACAAAAGCAATTAAACGCTCCAGTCCGAAGTCTAGGCTCAATCGAGGCATAACTCGATAATGTTAGTCCATATATATAATATATATATATATATATATATATATATATATATATATATATATATACAAACTAAAAATAAACCACGGACCGAAGTCCGGGCAAAATGTGCAACACGACTCTCAACGTGTAGAAGGGTGTGTGCAAAGATGAAGAGAAAAACTTTAAAGTGTGAAAGAAGGCTTATAATGGGTTGCCAAAGAAGACTTCAACATCTTTAAAGTGGGTAAACACTGACTTCAATATCTTTAAAGTGGGTAAACACTAAGCCGCAGGTGTACCAGAGGCAACCCGGGTGGGCTCGGGTTTTTCGGCTCGGGTCGTCTCGAAGTACGTGCACTCAGGCACTATAATGTCCACTCGAACTTTCAGAAGTGCAATCCGGGCATCCGTTTGAGGTATACAGGACCTATTTCGGAACTCCGTTGTCGAGAGTTGTACGATGGCATGAGATTAGAGTTTGTGCGAAGTCATTGAAGATGGGATGGTGCCCTCCAATTTTTAAGCTTCAACTTTCATCCATTACCCCGCATAATAGTCACTAGGGATTGATTAGTCTTGTGGGACATTGTTGCGTAGATACGTTGAGGCGACGTGGCGTACTGCTGCAATTTATTGAAGATCCTCATTGTCATCCTTGAGGTGTGTCTGTCTTCCCGATGTTATCGTCGGACTGGTACAGTAGATCTCGTTGTGAGCGCCGAGATTGAAGCTGGTTGCATTTATAACAAGCATTTCCGGGGTTATCGCCGAAATTGCATTCCTTAGGGTTATCACCAAGGTTAGTGGCTATTCCCATGGTTGGGACTGAGACTGGATACCTCGGGGTTATCTCCGAGATTAATCGGTCTTCTCTAGTGTGTGTTCTGGTATTGTATCTGCATGCCTCGGGGTTATCTCCGAGATTATTACTCCCAGATTGCGATCCGGGGTTGATGCTGAACTTCCGGTAGTATCCGGCATGGATATGGATCGTCTTTCAAGGTTCTCTCTTAAAAGACGAATCTGCTCTCCTACAATGTTAGTGACAGGTGTACAAAAAATTTCGAGTGTCTACAGATGCCCCTCTTTATCATACTCATGCATGGGTAGGATAAAGAATCCTAGACACTTGAAATGCAACAAGATAAATATGATATTATGGATAGCAATATGATGTAAATGTATGATGCATGTGTACGGGGTTGTGGCCCAACATGCTGGGGATGATTGCTAGCTCCTTGTTACTTCAACTGGGGGTTGGCAACGATGACCAGATTTGATGTGTAATCCGAATCTGTTAGGACGTTGATGTTGGAGTTATTACCAACTTCCTGGATAATGATTTGATCCTGCAGATGTACCTCTTATGTGTAAGAGATCTGTGGGGATAAAGCTTGATTTGTTTGAGGATGTGTATAACATATTACATCATCTATCCTCTTTGATGACATTGACCTCTCCTGGTTAGTATCGCCAGAATATGCCAAGATTCTGTTGGGTTTACTGCCAACAGCAAATGCTGTCAGGGATGTCAGACCTTCGTTGACGTGTACTTCACCGACGTGTGAATCAATGGCTGAAAAATCCTGTAGGATATACTGTCAAGGCTACTTGACCTCCGCTGACGTGTGAATCAACGGAACATTGCGTTATGACCCCCGCCGGGGATCTGAGCGGTCGGGTGTGAAAACCTCGAATAGCTCCAGAGCTCTGATAGGTTTAAATCGCTATCGGCTGTAATAATGTCAAGTCTGCTTGACCTTCGTTGATTTGTGTGTCAACGAATGAGAATGCGTTGTAACCCCCGCCGGGGATTTCACGTTGTAACCCCCGTCGGGGATTTTACGTTGTAACCCACGTCAGGGATTGCTTGTGTGAAAAGATTGGGGTGACAACCTTACGCTGACGGCATCGGACCTCTGTACGGTATTGCCGAATGTGGTATGCAAAGACTTACATCATCGGTATAGTAAACCCTGTGTTCGAGGGAATACCAATGGATGAAAAGAAAGCCACAGTTGAATCCAGAAAAACCAAGGTTTCAGGCTATTCTGCTCGATCGCGTAGCGTTTTTATCCCAGGTTTGGCCTTTTCAGCTTGTAAGAACTCCTTTGCAACTCGAACTGGACTGAGCCGGAGTGATGGGACCCATATGGGAGTGCCGCAGGTGCACCTGCTGCAGCCGCAGATGGGCCTGCGGCCAACCGTGGATGATAAATTCCAGCTGGTTGGTCTCACAAGTCACTTTCAACTTGTTGCGCGAAGGAAAATACGTGAGCCTCTTTCGGATCTGCTGAGTTCGGGCTGTTTTCTACAAATTCTGTCACCGTACGAGTGTTCTACACTATCCTGGTAACATATACCTGTATTTTCTCTCATTTATGTTCGTTGGATTTTGCGTTATCACATGAAATGCATCTAAACACATAGTAGTGATTATGTATGCACAAATGACTAGATAAAAAATATTCAACATAGTAAAGGTTAGTATTAAACCATGCTGAACGTAATGATGTAAAAAAAATTGACTTTTGAGACAGTTAAATTGGCACCTTTTATGCTATTTTTTTGTCCTATTTGAGGTCCAATGAGCATAAGGTAGCAAGGCAAAATACTCTTGATATAGAGGTTGGCCTGATGCATGATAATTTTAATTTTTAATGCATATATTATGTATATGACTTTGGGGCAGGTGTGCTACTGAATGGCCACCTAGACATGCCTGTATGCATGTGGATAGTCCTATTTTCAGAGAGGACTATGGCAAAATTTTTCCAAATGTAGGCATTGGGTAGTCATGCATTTTAACTCTACTATATATGTTAAAGTAAATGCATGCATGCATATAGTCATAAAATACATTCGAGAAAGCTTCAGGTAAGGAAATACCACACCTTTTCTGAGGTGATTTGGAGACTTGTTGTCCAGATACTATGGATCCGGATCAGCCGAGCAGTTCCTATAGGGCCACTTCTGGTGTACGGCGGATGGCTTTTGAAGTACCTCGTCCTCGTTCTGTCAGACAGCCTCGACGGTTGGTGGAGGCCGTGATACGTCCTGTCCAGATAGATGTTCCAAACGTTGAGGATGAGGAGGCGGATATTCCGATAGAGGATCTCGCTCCTGCTGCACATGTCCCTTGCAGGGAGCTTTCGAGCATTCAGGTGGTGAACCCAGAGTTGCTGGGTGACTTGGGCAGACATCCATCGATGTATTTGCATGCTAATGAGGTATGGCGTTAGACTTTGATCTTCTTTCTTTCCTATTGATGAGGATTAAAGGGTTTTGATGTTGATCTGTATTTCATGCAGGTTCCTGGTTCTACACAGCCTTGAGGGAACTGGTTCAACATTCACTCTATGTATCAGGCGCTTCATCCTGATTATAGAGCGATAGTGCATGAGTGGGGATTTGGGGTATTTTTCTCCATCCTTCCCCGTCGTTGTCTCTGGGGTTACCTCAGGGCATTGTCTGAGCGATGGTTTCATCAGACTCAGTCACTCCATCTGCTAGATTGCGAGGTGATGATGACGCCTATGGATTAGCGATTTATCACAGGTATGAAATTTGGAGGGGAGCCAGTGCCTTGCATGGCAAATATTACCCCTACTGCCGTTAGATCCTTATTAGGAGTTCCGGCGGCAGCGCTCAAAGGCAGGACTGTCTGTTCAGGTACTTTGAGAGTAGATGCTATGAGCAGGCTATTGAGTGAGCCTATGCCTGATGATGTCAGAATCAAGGATCGCGTTCTGCGGCGATTGTTCCTGATGATCATTCGAGGCTGCTTCATAGCAGATAACTCTTCCATGGTATCTTTCGCTTTGATCAGCGCTACACGTGATGTGGACCGTATTGGAGAGTATGATTGGGGCTCCTACACATTTACCTATTTCCTCCGGGGCATGCGTATGCCCTCACAGGGTTTGACCGAGGCTTGGCTAGGATTTTACCCATTTCTGCTGGTGAGTATTTCTCTTGTCATTTACCATATATAGGTTAAGAGTGTTAACTGACAGCAAATGTTTGCCTTTGTGTTGGCAGTTTGGGCCTATGAGAGGCTTCCATGCTTGCGTCCCGTGAGTGTGTTAGGTTTAGACACCTATCCACGAGGACGACGATGGCATCATTCGATTCTGCCAGAGGTCCTTGTAGCTGAGGGATTCACTCATTGCCGTATGCAGCTGGAGTTGCTGACGGCTGACACCATCACATGGCTTCCTTATTCTGGGGAACACCTGACCGTGGGTTTTGAGGATGGATACCCGACTGGAGTCGAGTATGTGATTTCCATCAGGAGAGTTCCTCTCTTCACAGATGGAGGCTGGGAGCTCTATTTAGGAGAGCGTGCTATTAGGAGCACCACAGGGGAGATTCGTATACCGATCTTGCCTCCTGCCAGGTGTTATTAGCCTGTATCGCAGTCACCCACCATTGATATCCCATTATTGGGGGTTGACGGTTTTGCATTGTCAGAGGGTCCATGTACTCAGGAGACATTCCATCGGTGGTGGTCCCCTCGCACTATTGGAGTTCAGTTCCGTGCCACACAGTTTATGGGGGATATGATTCCAGGATCCTTGATGATGACGGATTGGATAGCTTGTGTCAGAGATCCGACTCATATGACCCAGATTGATAGTTTGACCCGACAGTTGGACCAGGCACATATATTTATCCGATATTTGGCAGAGACCCGACAGAGGCGGCTTCATTTGATCCTTCCAGCTCAGGCGCTGGCCCCTTAGGTGACCCATTCGGTTTTACCGACGTAGATCCTCCTCTATATAGGCCTGACATTCCTGTTGATAGAGATCCAGTGACTCAGGAGGAGTTACATCAGGTGGAAAGGATTGATGATGTGGAGATGATGTATTAGATGATGATATACTTAGGAATATATGCACTATTTTTTTCATTCCCTATATCATATTGCCATCTATTATCTGTTATGCATGTATCATATTATGCATATGTATGTATGTCCAGAGATATTTGGTATTGACCCCTGGATGGTCTTATGACACGGCCCACACAGATGTCTTCTTCGATAGTTAGCCGCATAGATCATACCCCACCGTCAGTGGTGGCATCGGGTATGAGATCGTGGTATGATAGCATGTCACCATCAGACAGGGTGACTGTAGATCATTTATTGCAGCATACCATGACCTTTTTGACTTTTCAGGTTCCCGCAGGATTTGTGGACGGGATGATAGAGCATTGGCTACCGGATAGGCAGGTATTCCGATTCGGCACCCATGAGTTGACTCCTACTCTGGAGGAGTATGCCTTATTGACGATGCTGCCTCTAGACAGACCTTGCATGCATCTGGCTTTGGGAGACATGAGCAGACGATTCATGACTCTCACAGGATTGAAGCGCAGAATGGAACAAGATGAGTTGACATCTGGCCACGTGATATCCCAGCATTTTCTGTACAACAGATTTGGCTCGGAGGATAGCTATTCACGACATTCCGGGGATTTCACCACACCAGAGGCTCATTGGCGCTTGGCTAGAGTTGATGTACTGATGCTATGTGTATTGTCATATGTGTATATGCCGTGGTATATGGATGAGATAGATATAGGCGTTATCATGGTCGTGAGAGCTCTCAGGGAGGGTCGTACCATTGTACCTATGATTGTAGCAGAGACCCTGCGGTCGACATCATATTGTTGCACGTATCTTACAGGAGTGTTCACAGGTAGCTCAATCATGCTATATGTGTGGTTCATGTCACACTTGAGACCGATTTACACTTTTAGACGGCATGGGTACTGCTTCACCCATGATGTAGCAATGTCATACTCTTTTCATCCATTAGAGTGTATAGATGCTCTGTCCTGGTCCATATTTTTGGCAGATATCAGAGATTCATTCATCATATTGCTGTGTTCGGGGATTAGCTCACCATACATCATCATTACTCATGCTCCGGGCATGGACTATCTCCCTTTGGCTGGTTTGAGGGGAGTGACCGCTTATCACCCATTGGCCGTGATGTCGAAGTTTGACCAGTTTCAGGATTTTCATCCTTTTGAGGGGGCGACAGGTCAGTGTTTAGCTTCTCGATACTTCTTAGCAGAGGACCGATCTCGGGTATACGCCTGCTGGGATCGGCGTGAGATATCGGCTTTTTCTGTCAGTCATCCTCGATATTTCGCAGAGTATTCCGCGTGGATGGAGACAGAGATTTTATCGGCTGTAGCAGTATTTGCAGTACCAAAGCGTGAGTTAGATGATGTAGAGTCCATGGAGGACATTGATACCTACATCGAGGAGGAGCCTACTGCTGGGTTGCCAGCATTTCTTCTGGATTCTCCTAGTACCAGTACTGTTGTGATTCAGCACTCGACATAGTACTTAGAGCAGAGTCTTCATCTGATGACCTTTGAGAGAGATCATATTCGATCTATGATGTCAACTGCTCTTGATGGGAGGGAGGCCACTCTATTGGAGAGAGACGAGGCATTGGCTCGTAGAGATGCCGCCGTCGTTAAGCAGGAAGAGGCTATATCAGCCAGAGATGCAGTGATAGTTAAGTGGGATATCGCCATATCTGCCCGGGATGTAGCCGTCACAGATAGTACTGCAGTGAGGTCCCTTACCATTGACATGATCGCAGAGATGAGCACATATATTGATGATCATATGGTCACCATGCAGATGGTTATAGATCTATTGGGTCGTATGGATATTCTCATGCAGGAGACCACAGCTTTACCTCCATCTTTTGAGAGGGATGCCATGTTGGGCTTATTAGCTCGCATATATCCTGACTTGTAGATGATCTTGTATTTTCCTGCACAGACTAGCTTAGCCATTTTGTCATGTACATTTTACATTGTGTATATCAGAAATCATTATATATATGACAGGGAAATATATTTTTGGATCATTTCCCTTTTAGATATGCCTTGCTGTTTGCTTGATATTTTGCCTGCTGCTTCAGGGCTTGTGATCGTGATGTATTCTGAATTCCTTCTCGGTGGATGGACATTGAGTTGTCTCTGGATAGTTCAGAATGGATCATCGATCTGTATGTATCCCTACCATCTCTCGGTGTCTTGAGATTGGTTTCTGTATGGAAATGAGGAGAGGAGTGTGGCTTTCCTCTCTGAGATTGACCGCACCACAGATGGTCGCCAACACTTCTATTCAGGAGAAGCCTAGTTAATTCCATCTCTTATGGATTGGTGTTGCTCTTCGAGGTACAACCGCCGCTTAGATGGTCGCCGAATCTCCTATTTGGGAGGAGTTCAGGTAATTCCATCCCTTTGGTCTGAAGCCGAATGAAACGTAGTGGATTGAAGGATGATCCCAGTACCAACTGACAAGGGTTTGTGTTTTGGTAGGGGGTGAGACCGCACCATGAATGGCTACCTACGTACTCCTATTGAAGAGGAGATCAGGTCTGCGTAGTTCGAACCCGGTGTAAGAGGTTCAACGCTGTATATGACAGGAATGGTGTGGGAATGTTTTTGTTATTTTTGTTTTATTACGACCGGGCCATATGAAATGGTTGCCTACGTACTCCTATTGAAGAGGAGATCAGGTCGACGTAGTTCGCCCCTCAGGGCGAGATGAAAAGCGTAATCCCATGTGCAGGTCAGAGTGCGGGGAAGAGAAAGTTTAATCCTAGGTTGAGGATAAACTGCAGGTGAAAAGTTTGATCCTAGGTATGGGTAGCTAAACTGTATATGCAAGAGGTTCAATCCACGGTGGGATGACCTAAGTTGTATGAACGCAAAGGAGAAAGCTAGGCTGCTGGCTTGAAAGGTATGCTTCCCTGAGGGGCAAAGTGTAGAAAAGTTGTTTGTGGTAAAGGTTTAAAGAACCGGAATGACTGGTGACCTGATGGTCTACCACCAGGATGTTTACTTGATGGTAACTTCAGACATAGTACCGTTTCACGGCGTCTGAGTTGATGAGTTGTGAAAATTCATCGCCGTCCATTTCTTGCAATCTGAGAGCGCCTCCTGTCAATACTTCTTTGACAATAAACGGACCTTCCCAGTTAGGAGCGAATTTTCCCTTAGACTGATCTTGGTTGTCCAGTATTTTCTTCAAAACCAAGTCATGTTATCTGAATTACCGTAGTCGGATTTTTTGTTATAGGATCGGGCGATCCTTTGCTGATATAACTGACCATGGAAGATAGCCGCGGTTCGCCTTTCGTCTATTAGAGACAATTGGTGATACCTATCTTGTACCCATTGGTCTTCATCTAACTGAGCGTCTATCAATACTCTGAGGGATTCCATCTCAACTTCTATGGGGAGCACTGCTTCCATCCTATAGGTTAATGCGTAGGGGGTTGCCCCAGTGGAAGTGTGCATTGAGGTTCTGTAGGCTAATAGAGTCAGAGGCAATAGGTCAGGCCAATTTTTGTGATTGGCGGACATCTTCTGCATAATCTTCTTGATGTTCTTGTTAGCCGCTTCAACAGCACCATTCATCTTCGGATGATAGATTACTGAGTTGAGATGTTTGATGTGGAATTTACTACATAATTCCTCCATCATTTTGTTGTTGAGGTTCTTGGCATTGTCGGATACAATCACCTCTAGTTGTCCATATCGACAAATAACATTGTTTTTGATGAAAGTATTGATGACTTCTTTAGTAACCCTGGGGAAGGAGGCTGCTTCTACCCACTTGGTGAAGTAGTCGATCATGGTAAAGATAAATCGATGACCATTACTGGCTTTAGGCTCAATGGGCCCGATAACGTCCATTCCCCACATTGAGAAGGGCCAAGGTGAACTCATATTGTGAAGTTCCCGTGGAGGGGCGTGTATAGCATTCCCATGAATCTGGCACTGATAGCATCTCCTGACGTTGTCATTGCAATCAGCTTTGAGAGATAGCCAATAATGTCCCGTCCTGAGGACTTTCTTAACAAGGAGGGGGCCACTCATATGGGGGCCACAGACTCCGCCATGGATTTCATCCATAAGCCTTTGGGCTTGATCTTTGTCTAAACATCTGAGGAGACCCAATCCTGCATCTCTTTTGTAGAGCGCATCTCCACTCATGTAGAATTTCATAGCAAATTGATGGATCCGCCTTTTTTCAGTCGGGCTCGCCTCAGCGGGTGTAGATCCATCTCGCAGATATTCCTTGATATGCTGATACCAAGGATGTTGGATGGGAGGTAGCTCATCCGATACTTCTCCAACGTAATTCCCGTAGGCTGGGGCCTTGTGCAGGGAAATTGTGACGCTTGGCAAGTGTTCCTTGTCTGATATGCTAATCAAGGAGGCCAAAGTTGCTAACGCGTCTGTGAAATCATTCCTATTACGAGGAATGTGTAGAAAGGATATTTCTTCGAATCCCAAAGCCATCTTTAAAACCAGCCGATGGTAAGGCAGCAAATGTAGTTCCTTGGTTTGATAGATTCCGGTGGATTGTCTGATTACCAACTCTGAATCTCCAAGGACAGTTAACAGCTTGACGTGTAACGCCCCCAAAACAGGTCCATTCCACCCAACCTATTCTGAGTCGCCAAATACATGGTACAGATAACAACTATAACTTTATTATTACAATTGTCGTGCAAAATACGACAATACATATACTATGGGTTTGGGTACAAATATATACCAACTGTGACTCATGTCCCAACCTTGGATAGCACGTCACAATGACACATTACATAAAGGTATAGTCAAAAACTGTTTTAGAAATTAGAATATTTGGGAAGTGCTCAAGGAAGCCCTCGTACATGGGAGGCCATGCTTCTAGGTTATGATAGATATCATATGGCCACAGAATTATCCTTGGTTGACCCAATAGACCCCAAAGAAAAACAAGAAGGTTACTATCATATTCTTCCCAATGGTGAGTCTTCTCTTGACATATCATTATCTCCACTGTCCCTAATTGAGAATTATACTTCAAACAAACACCAAGATTATATAGGTAGTGCTCGTAAATATACTCAGCAAGTGGATGAGCACAACTTTGTCTTATGATGACATGAGGTTGTATGTCATTATACATCTTGTAAGATAGTGGCAAAACACCCTTCCAAGTTAAATTCACCTCACCCTCAATATCTATAGACCACCGTTCTATTCCCTTGTTATCCCTCGCTCGACCCAGCTACACTTTTATTACCTGAAAGGAATTGTGAAGCAAAAGGGTGAGCACAACTAGCTCAGTAAAGAATATCATGACTAAAGATAAATTATCAATAGTTTTCAACAGTAATAAATCAGAGATTTAGAACATATGGTAGATGATAAAACTTTTCAACCATAGTTGCAGCGGAACGAGCAATCCATTAGAAGAGTCAAATAGACTATAAAGTCTATTATCTTCTGCACGTTAAAAGTCCACCAACAATGTTTTATCCCTGTAACATCAATCAATAGTTCCTTTCCACAATCATATGAATAATTCATAATCATAATTGTGATTCTAAATTTCGCATCCAAGACGAAGATAATTTTTATCACCTGTCTTTACCTGAAACATCAAAGATCATGGTTATACCAAATCACAGTTCCTGTTCATAATCATACTAATAAATTCATCTTTGCATCACGGGCCAAAGATATTCATCAACAGTTCATCTTTACACTACATACCAAAGATATTCAACAACAAGTCATCTTTGCACTACGGGCCAAAGATATTCATCAACAACTCATCTTTGCACTACAGGCCAAAGATATTCCTCAATAGTTCATATTTGCACTACAGGCCAAATATATTATTATCTCAAAGAAATATATAATCATTTTAGAATTTATATAACCAATAATTATAACCATGTAGATCATTTCACCTTTGCACTTAAGCTAAAGATATTCAATTATAAATTCAATGGTCATGATCATACCAGTCACAATTTAACTTTTCACTACTGGACAAAGAGAACCCTAGTCATGATCATACCAATAATCTACCCATCTTTACACTCAAGTCAAAGAGAAATATCATCATTAGGGTTATAAAAATGTTATATATGATAAAAAAATAATATGATCAACATATAGTTTTATTCTCAAGAGTAATATTCATAAATCAACTATAATTTGGTTAGAAAAAGAAACCAATTTTGTCATGAATAGTAACTCGTGAATAATAACTCATGAATAATAACTCGTGAATAGTAACTCATGAATAGTAACTCATGAATAGTAACCCCGACATGAAAAAGTTCCAAATATGATAAAAAGTTCAGATCAATACTTCAGCATAATGATATTGAAGAAAATAATATCATTTAAGAAGAAATAATATCCCTTACTATCCCTTACCTCAAAAGAGCAGTACTCCTGACTAGAATAACGCTGAACGAACTTGCACCGTATAGCAACACTCAAGATATCAAAATACTCACAAGAATACACTTGATAATATAGAGAGAGAAATAGAGAGAAAACTTCAGTTTCTGGTGTGATTTTCAATTCTAACCTAAGCACCCTATTTATAGGAAAATGCTTAGAACACCAAAGTAGAAAATTTAATATAATAATAATAATATATTTAACAAATTTTCCTTAGCCCACCTTGACCATCTGAATTTAGCCATAACACATGTTAATGATGTCCACAAAATACAAAAAAAACGTTTTTCTAAACAAAAATAATTAAAACATCCAAAAATCAATTATTTCAGAACTTCAGAACTTCAATAATTCATAATAAATAGCCCTTTGATCAGAAAATTCGAATCTCGCGAGTTTTTATAGGAAATTCAATTCTCTACAACTTTGTAGAAGAAAGTTTTTCCAAATTCCAAACAGAAATTGACCGAAATCCATAAACGGACGATTTTACAGTCAATAATAAATTTTCGGTCAAGAATTGAATTGTGTCCACCAACACACAAAATATGTGTTAATCATTTAATGCCACAAAAATACTCTTCCTCCTCATATACTCATATATCCCACATTCATTGTAAAAATATCACCATCAATATATTATTAAAATAATATATTTAAATGAATTATTTTATCAGAAAAAGATAAAATATTAATTTTCAACAATTGTCACATTAAATATTTTCTCCATCTATATCCACATAAAATCAATATTTTCCTCATCATATAAATCAATAATTAATTATACACAAATAATATTACAGAACCACAGTACTGGCAACCAGGCCGTTCCCAGGAAAGAGGGGGCTTTCCAATAAGGATATCTCCTTACTGGCGCGCAATTAGATGACCAAACCTCTCCTTAGACAGAACTTTCTAGACATTGTCAATAATGTTATCTAATAATATTATTCAGATAATATGAATTATTGTTCCGATAATAGAAAATACTGTGTAGTGACAATTATTAAAACAACAGTAATATAAAATATCAACGCAGCAATTATTGAATCAATAAAATACAATATTGAACAGTAATTACTGTTACAATTATTGAGTAATGCCTTCTTACGTAAAAATCAATAATTGGTGCAATACCGTGTGCTACTGTGCAACACTGCGTATTACTGTGTTTTAACCACCGGGTATTCCAACAGTGTTAACGGTAACAACTACGCCGTTATTTATAAACAACTTAATCTTGTCGTTTTCTTCATCCAATCGCTTTCCGTTATGGAGCCCACAAAAGACTGCGCCGTCGTATGAATATTCCCCGACAGTAAGAATATTCCACGATCAAACGAATATTCCCCGACAACAATGAATATTTTATAATCACTTGTGTATTTCGAAAAAAATTCATATATCACCCTTAACTTTAACATTTATCAATTTAACCATTTACTGAATAGTAATTATAAGAAAAATTGAATACTTCTATTTCATAAAATTCGGGGTCTTACATGATGCCCATTGAATGGGCAAGTTTTAGCCCCATAAGACAACCTTCATACTTAGCCGTATTGTTGGTGCTGACAAACTGTAATTTGACGGCGACGAGATACTACTCCACCGTATCAGATACTAGAACTGCTCCAGCCCCAGAACCTTCCATAGTAGCAGCTCCATCGAAATACATCTTCCACGTTTGGCGTGTATCGTACTGATGGTGTTGCTGAATTGTCATTACTCCTTCATCAGGGAAGTAGGTTTCCAAGGGTTTGAAATCCCCTGATGGTGCGGCAGCCAGTTGATCCGCAATTCCTTGACCTTTGATGGACTTTTGAGTCACATATACGATGTCAAATTGTTGTAGGATCAACTGCCATTTGGACAGCCGATAATTCAGTATAGATTTACTGAATACGTACTTGAGAAGATCTACGCAGGATATGAGATGGGTTGTGTGACCATGGAGGCAATGTTGTAATCTCATGGCAGCCCATGCTAAAGCACAACACGTCTTTTCGATCAGAGTGTACTTATGTTCACTGCTGCTGAATCTTTTGCTGAGGTAATTGATAGCTCGTTTTAGGCCTCTATCGTCCTTCTGTCCCAGCAGGCAGCCCATGGCATTGTCACTTACGGACAGATATATAAACAGGGGAACATCATCCCTGGGTGGTACCAAGATGGGAGCTTTGATTAGCTATTTCTTGATTGTAAGGAAGGCAGTCTGGCACTCCTCATTCCATTTCATGGAGGAGTTCTTCCTTAATAGCTTAAAGATTGGCTCACAGGTTGCTGTGAGTTGAGAAATAAATCTGCTAATGAAGTTGGTTCTTTCCAAAAATCCCCGTGTTTCCTTTTCTGTCTGAGGAATGGGCATTTCAGTGATGGCTTGGATTTTGGCAGAATCCAGCTCTATCTCTTTGTGGCTGACTAGAAATCCTAGCAACTTGCCTGATTTAACGCCAAAGGTGCACTTAGCTGGATTCAACTTCAATTTGTATTTACGCAACCTGTTGAACAATTTCCTGAGATGGTCTATATGGTCATCCTCCTTCCGGGATTTGACAATAATGTCATCCACGTAGATCTCGATCTCTTTATGCATTAAGTCATGGAAAAGAGCCATCATAGCTCGTTGATAGGTAGCTCCAGCATTGATGAGGCCGAATGACAACCGTCTATAGCAAAAAGTTCTCCAAGGAGTGATGAAAGCAATTTTTTCATGATCTTCCTCGGCAACCATGATCTGATGATACCCCGCAAAGCAATCTGCAAAGGAGTACATGTCGTATTGCGCAGTATTGTCAATGAGAATGTAGATAAATGGCACGGGAAAGCTATCTTTTAAGCAAGCTTTGTTCAAGTCCCGGTAGTCCACGTAAACTCGCACCTTTCCTCCAGGTTTAGGTACGGGCACGATGTTGGATATCCACTCTGGATATGTAGACACCATTATGATGCCAGTTTGAAATTGTTTCACAATTTCTTCTTTCACCTTTAAACTCCATTCAGGTTTCAATCGTCGGAGCTTTTGCTTGACTGGTTTGAATCCCTCTTTGATGGGAATGCGATGAAGGGCAATGCCAGTGGACAAACCCACCACATCTTTATGAGACCATGCAAACACATCCTGGAACTGGGTTAGTAGCATAACAATGTCATTCCGTTGGTTTGGGGTAAGGTCTGAACCAATCTGGATTAACTTAGGGTTTTCTAAGGTTCCGAGATTGAAAGGAGTGGTTTGATCAATTTGGGTTTAGGTTTGACTTTGACCCATTCTTGAATTTCTGGAGGCACCTCAATGTCATCCGGTATATCCACCAAGGCTAAATTTATCTCTACATCAAAGGTACAATCCTTGTGGAGAAGAGGCACCGTATCAGCAAGTACAGGCACATCTAAATTCAGAGTCCTGAAACAAAATATGCTTTCACTTAGTATATATGAAATGTGTTGATCATACACAGTGTTAGCATATACTGGCAAAATAAACCGCTAATACTGTACAGAAAAGTAAGCAGTTATTATATCTACAGGGCAGAAAGAGTTTCTGCCCGCTTTACCCTTGACGACCAATGCAAGGAATGCTGTTCCAATTGGCAAGAGCAAATTTTGGGTGAACCGCAGTGATAGAGGGATTATCATCATCCTCCCTGTCCCGAATGATAGCTATTACGTCTGGGCAATCATCGTCTGGGGTGTATCTGTTGGTATGCTCATCATGAACGATGATGCGTATGCCGGACATCATCCTGATGACGTCTTGCTTGATTCTTCGTTCCTCTTCCTCCACTGCGGGATCTGGAACAAAGATTTCTTTCTCCTTCACCGGTACTGGCTTGGGAAATAACATTGCCATTATATTGGCTGGCACCTTTAAGGGAGGTTGTGCGGACTCGGAGCTTGAAGGCGAAGCTAAACGCCGCATGGTCGAAGCTGAAGGAATCTGCTGATGCTTATGAGGATTCCTGTGACTAGAGCTGGCAGAATAGCCTAGTCCAGCTGTCCCAATTTGCTTGGTTAAGAGAATAGGGTACTTGACACCCTGGCAATCTTTACCCAACCCTTGTCCCGGTTTATGACCCAACGACATCATTTTTTGTGTGGCCGACATTACCTCGGCAAAAATTTGGGGTTCGGGCAGTGGCGTTCCAATAGCATGGTATTGGGTATTGATTATTTCCAAAGCAAGAAAACTAATTGGCTCAACATCCTTATTGGCATTGATGAGCGGCATGTCCCCTTGCTGAGGAATCTCCGGTTCAGCGTTGACTGTGACCAGGATATTGTTGATGATGTATTTTAACTGTTGGTGAAGAGTGGAGGGGACTGCCCCTGCCATGTGAATCCATGGTCGTCCCAAGAGCAGGTTGTATCCCGAATCTATCTTGAGCACATGGAAGGATACGCAGAATGTATGAGGACCAATCTCAATTGGCAGCTCAACTACTCCGACCGAGTTACGGCGGGCTCCATTAAAAGCTTTGATGATGGTAAGGCTACTCCGAATTCGATTGGGATTGATATTCATCTTCACCAAGGTAGCGTATGGGCAGATATTCAGAGAGGAACCTCCATCTATTAAAACTCCCGCCACCATATATCCGGAGGATAGAACCGCAATGTGCAACTATTTGCAATGACTGGTCCCTTCGGGCGGTATGTCATCATCAGTGAAGGATATCACATTGTTGTTGAAAATGTGATCAACTAGATATTGAAACTTTTCCGTATCAACTGATGTCGGTAGATAGGCTTCTTCTAAAACCTTTAACAAGACCTTTCGGTGATTCTCGGAGGTCAGGACCAAGTCCAAGATTGATATCTGTTGTGGAGCTTCTTTCAAGCTTATAACCACCTTGGCTTCGCTATGACCCATAGTGTGGAGGAAATTTTCAATCTTCTCAATGGGTACTTTCCCCTTAGACTTGATGACATGCTTTATTACCCGTTGGGAAAGATACAGTGGATTCTCCTTCGACACTGCAGCAGTTGTATGCGAGGTGGATCCTTCACCTTCTCCATAATTCCACAGAACTGCGCGCAAGCTAACAATAGGATATTGTGCTCTGCACGGCAAGTTGATTGGCTCGAGAGCGGCCACTTTCAAAGAATTGTTGATTCCCTTGAGTTGAATTACTGGCATGACAAGTGATTTGTTAACCCCATCATTTTTAGTGGATATGACTGCTACTACACTCTTCCACTTAGTAGGACACGAATCCTCACTTGCCCGTAACATAGTGTCGTTATCTGCCAGACACAGTACGCCACTGTCGATTAAATTTTGAATAAGGTAGCGGAGTGCCCAGCATTCTTCTGTGCTGTGACCGCGAGATTGAGAATGATATTGACATACTCCCTCAAACTTGTATCGTCCTGAACGGGGGTTGATTGGAGGTAGAAGGGAACTAATCTTTCCTTCATTGATTAACATATAAAGGATTTCCTCCATAGGTTGGCCCAAATATATGAATTCCCTTTTGTTGGCAAAATCCCGACGGGCCTTAGCATTCGCTCTCTTCGTCACTTTGTCTTCCAGCATTTCATTTTCTGAAAGTGAAGAGGGAATATTCATGACAATAGGTAGGAGACTGGCATGCTCCTGGCTGATTAGCTGACGAGTCACTTGATGCTGATAAGTCACCAGTTCCACCAATTGCTCAATTTGTTTACAAAGAGCTTTCATCTTTCGTTCCATTGTGAATTGGAACTTATCATAATCCCATCTGTCATCACAATCTTTGGGGGTCTGGGAGGATTCACAGCTAAAATTGGAACTCTGTCCACTGCTCCAATTGATCATATTAACCTCTTCTTCCTTGTGTTGAGGAAGAGGGTTGTCTTGAACGTGAGGCTGATCGGGTTTGGTGACCACGATTTCACCGTTGTCTATCTGGTCTTGGATTTTGTGTTTCAAGGCCCAACAATCCTGAGTATCATGTCCAGGTGCCCCAGCATGATAAACACATTTCTGAGCAGCATTAAAACCCCGTCCATTAGGGCTGGCTGGTGGAAGAAGATGCATGATTTTCTTCTGTGTTGTTAGAAGATTGAGAATGTTCTCGAGGGTGTCCCCTAAGGGTGTGAATACTCGAGGTCATTTGACTTCTCCACCTTTTGGTACTGGAGGGTTCGCAGACTGTGCTTGAAAGGGAGTGCAATTTCTCCTCTGGATAGGCATGTTTTGACTGCCTTTTTGACCCTGTAGTATCAGGAAAACATCCTCTTCTTTCTTTTTATGGACCCTCCGGGGGTTGTTCCCATAATTTCCAGAGGTAACCCGGGTGGGCCCGAGTTTTTTGGCTCGGGTCGTCTCGAAGTACGTGCACTCAGGCATTGTAATGTCCATTCGAACTTTCAGAAGTGCAATCCGGGCATTCGTTTGAGGTATACAGGACCTATTTCGGACCGCCGTTGTCGAGAGTTGTACGATGGCATGGGATTAGAGTTTGTGCAAAGTCATTGAAGATGGGACGGTGCCCTCCGGTCTTCAAGCTTCAACTTTCATCCGTTACCCCGCACAATAGTCACTCGGGATTGATTAGTCTTGTGGGGCATTGTTGCATAGATACGTTGAGGCGACGTGGCGTGACATCGTGTTGGTCAGATGACGATGTTGTCCCTCACCGGTGTTATCGCCGGATTGGGCTGATAAAGAAGACGTTGCTCAGCTTCGCTGAGATTGGACTGCTGCAATTTGTTGAAGGTCCTCATTGTTATCCTTGAGGTGCGTCTGTCTTCCAGATGTTATCGTCGGGCTGGTACAGTGGATCTCGTTGTGAGCGCCGAGATTGAAGCTGGTTGCATTTGTAACAAGTATTTCCGGGATTATCGCCGAAATTGCATTCCTTGGGATTATCACCAAGGTTAGTGGCTATTCCCATGGTTGGGACTGAGACTGGATACCTCGGGGTTATCTCCGAGATTAATCGGTCTTCTCCGGTGTGTGTTTCGAGTGTCTACAGTAGTATAACATAAGATGTTATATTGTTGTTTTGATTTAATAATTTAGATGGTATATTAGATTATTAAATAAAGTTATAATAAAAATTATAATTTTGTGATATTCGCTAAAATGCTATATTTAATTAAAATATAGTATGTGATTAATTTAATGGGTTAATGTTGGATATGAAAATCCAAATAAATAATATATGATTAAAAATTATAAACTAAAGTGTTTATTAAAATAAATTAAAAAGGGTTTAATTTAGTTTTTGTCAAACAAGGCTTAATATATATTAATTCTTTAAAATTTAAAGGGTTTTGCCAAACAAAGCCTTATGGCTTTTGGATTTTAATATTTGAATTAAAATAAAATAAATTAAAATAATAAATATAATATATTTATAATATATACGTTAGTTTTGTAACTGATATTTTATTAAGTGGGCGTATTAAGATTATCAGTTTTATTTCCTACGCTTATCTATCAGTTGAGTTTACGCATTATAGCTATCAATATTTTCATTCTAGTTGTTAAGACTAAGAGAATTACAGAGAGAATTGAGAGAGTTTGAGAGTGAAACCTGAGAAAATTGTCTGCAATTGCAAGGTTGTGCAAGCTAACTTGAAGGTATGTTCACAACTTTGATATTATATGTGTTTATGAGTATCACGACAAAGTTTTGTTATGCTCTTTGAATTCTATTTCTTTCGAATTGTTGTTATGTAACTAAGTTATGGTGGTTATATGTGATATAATGCTAGAATTTATGTTTAAACAAGAAATTTGTATGCTAAATTCGTTGACAGTAGGAAAAAAATAATGTCAGTATATGTATTTTCATATAGTTCATGAAAAGTATCAACTGTAGTGGCCAATTAATATGTGAAATTGTAAATTGAAGCTTGATTATGTTAGTTCATTAAGAAACGAGCATAGCGTAATTTGAATAGAGTGATTTGGCCAAGTATTGAATTCACAGTGATGATTTTTGGGATGAATATCAAAAATTGAGTTTTATATGAAAAACATGGAATTTGAGAAATTAACCTAGCTTAAATTGTTGTTAAATTATTTTAATTGGTGGAATATGTTCACAAATATATTTGTGATAGTTCTATACCATTTTTACATGTTATTATTACTGTTTGGTGGGTGAAATTTATGTTAGTTGGCGTAAGAAAACTGCCGTAACCATGTTCTGCAAAAACTGGAGTCTGTGCGTAGCGCGGCCGCGCAGTCTCTTGGCCCGGGCGCGCAGCCGTGCGGGCACTCTGCAATCCAGTATAAAACTGGCGCGGCCATGCCAGTACCCAGTCACAGACAGTGAAGTCTGCTACTTCTGCAGACTTTGGACGTTCAATGTAACTTAGCTTAATGTTAAGTTAATGTGAGAACCATGTAACAACAAGGTTAAACAGAGTCGTGTTATGTGGATTATAAATTTAAAGTTGTAAAAGTGATTAGTAAGTTACGTACGCGTTATGTGATAACTTAGAATACACAATGAATGTTAGATAAGTGTTGTGATGTTAGCACTTAGAAATTCTAAAATATATATATGGTAGCACAAGACTTGTGCTAAAATGATAAGTTTAGCTAGAAATGTACTAGTTGTGGTATATGAGCATATCCAATAGGTATTGTGGTTCTAAACCTATGTGTAGGGGAACGTGAGTTTAATATTATAGCTTACACTTGAGGCAAGTTCTCTAACTCTACTTTTACAATTGCGCAAGTTTCTAAACTTTTCTTTTTACATTGAGCAAGTTTTCTAACTCTACACTTTCGTTGAGTTAGTTCTATTATTACATTGTGTAACTTCATTCTTTTGATTGAGCAAGTTTCTAAACTTCTCTTTTTACATTAAGCAAGCCTTTTAACTCTACATTTATGTCGAGCAAGTTCTTACTTTAAAGTTTCATTAAGCGAACTCTTGTAGTCTTAATCATGATTTGAACAGGCTAGCTATGACCTTATTTTACTCGAACAAGTTTGAATTCCAATATTTATTGATGTATTCTAGCTTGTTTATTGTTAGAAAAGTTTCTTTATTGTCCTTCATGTACAAAGAATGCAATTTTCTTGAATTCTAATTTCTAATGTTGAATTATCTTAGTTCAATTATTTGACACAAGCTATTCTCATAATGAGCAAGCTTTATTTTCAGCTTGCTATTACTTAATGTATATTCAATAATTCATAGACCTAGTTTAATATTATTCAAACAAGGTTTATTGTCATTCAATACTTATGCTTTGTAGTTGTTTCCAAGCATGAGTTCAAAATATAGATAGTTCGCTTACACTTATTCATTGTTCCATATTATGTTATTATTGATCAACTGTTGTGTTATTTCACACTATTGATTCAACTAGTCCTCTAGTTGATGATCGTTAAACTCCAAATTACCCTTGAAAGCTTATCCAAACCAAACTTACTTTGGTGCGGACTTGTACTCTAAACACTGAGATGAACAACCCTATTATTAGGGGATAATTTACGCTTAGCGTTGAAATGTTTGTGCACAATACATTGTACGAAAGGCTGATCCCCCTAAGTACGAGGAGTCCTTATAGTCTTACGACTGTTAAAGTTGGAGTTGAAAGATTACTCGCAACTGTGAATATAGTTCATGGTCTCATGACCCTCAGATATATATTCCATATTTGGATTCCAGTCTTTGGTAATCATTGATAGAGTACTATTCAGTTTTGATGTGCCTATTCATTGGCAGTTGTTATTATCATGTTGATTCATTGATATATCTAGTGAGCAATTATTTTGCTCACTCTTGTATATATATACACTCATTGCAGTTAAAGTTGAGAAGGTCGACGGACCTACAACTAGCAAAGGAAATGAAAAAAATGTACAAGTGATGAAGACTTGTAATTTTATTTTATTGTTATAATGATATACTTTTATTTAATGATGTGATGTAATAATTTATTTCCACACTTGTATGATGTTTAAGGTTAGACAACCTGGGATGTTTTTGGATTTAATGATGTAACCCTATTTAAAGGGAGGATTTATGGTTTAAATATTATTTTATTTGGGTAGATAATATGAATGTATGGATATTGAATACCAAATCTTGAGGGAATGAAGTACCTAGATTTGGGGGTGTCATAGGTTGGTATCAAAGCCTTAGGTTATGAACCTTAGGTGGGAAAAAGCCTTAGGAAGTAACCTTTGAAAAGATAGTGATGATAAACTCTTATCGAGTTTTAAGGAAGAAGTAATAAAACACTTATGTGCTTATGTGATTATAACCTATGTGCTCGTGAGTGTCGAGTAGTAATGGTTAGTAATTACAACTTAAAGTTTGGTTGACAGGATGACTAATATAGGAGGATCCAGTCAGGCTAGGGAGGAAGGATCCCAGATGCCTAGAGAGGAGGAGCCTCGAGATATTCGGGTGATTTGGGAACAACTACTGCCATGGGAAACAGTTCCGTTAGTCATAGTAGTTGAGCAGGAGAGAGTACCTGATGAGGATGATGAGATAGAGATGGATGAGGAGGACCCCGTAGAGCTGCCACTGTCGGATGAGGAGAATGAGGAGGAAGAGCTTCCACTTAACTCGACAGCTGGCCGTATGTACGACGAGGTGTATGACCGCAATGTGGAACTTCAAGATATAGTCGAGGAGTTACAGGAGATAGTGGCTGAACAACAGATCGCGATGGCACAGAAAGAAGACGAGATCCAGGATCAGGAGGAACGTCTAAATAATGTTGAAGAGAAGTTGGTTCACACTGAAGGAGAGAACGAATGAATGATAGTAGAGATTGCAGAATTGAAGAACAAGTTGAAGGAAGAAGCTACGAAGAGGGCAAGAGCTGAAGATGCGTACGAGGAAGCTTTTCAACGAGCCGGGATAGCAGCGAGAGACACACAAGCAAAGAGGATGAAGATGGAGGAGATGAATAACGTATTCAAAATCGTGATCAATCGAGCTCAGGATCAGGTCATGGGTTATCCTATTCAGTTCGAGACGCTGCCATCATATATATTAGATCGTCGAACAATGTTCCGTATTATGGAAGAAGAGCGTCATAAGGCTACGCAGTATCTTAGTAGGACATTGTAGGGAATGTACCTAATATGCGATTAATGATATGATAAATAAACTGTAAATCCCGGGTATGATATAACCAATGGGATAGATGATGATGAAGTAATCCTGCAACTTTTGTAGTTCAGGAAAAGTAATGTAAATAGCAGTGATGCTATTGTTTTGATGTTTCCAAAAAGATTATGAATGAATAAAAGTTATTATTTTATTCAAGGTGTTATGTGTTATGTGATAATCTTTTATGTGTGAAACTTAAGTACGTAATACTTAAAAGGTTGAATAGAATCTAATGGATGTATTTTAACAGAAAATGCCTCCAAGACGTCAACCACGGCAGAGAACCACTGAGGAAACCAACAATAACAATGTGGGAGATAACCCAGTTCAGCAGCTAGTGACGTTACTGACGGGTGCTTTGTAGAATCAACCTCAGAACCAAGGTACAACGTTTAAGGATTTCAATGCGGTTGGACCACAAGAATTCCGTGGGTTTATGAATCCAGTTGAAGCACAGACCTTGATCATGGAAATAGAGAAGGTTTTCGATGTTGCTAGGGTAGAGGATAACCAGAGGACTGCTTTTGCAACATTCATGTTGAAATCAGAGGCTAGTTATTGGTGGCAAGCCAATAAAACACGAGGAGGTCAAGGGGTAATGTCTTTGGAAAGGTTCAAGGAAATATTCTTTGAGACCTACTTCCTAGAAAGTTCGAAGAGTCAGATGGAGGTACAATTTCTGGATCAGAAGCAGGGCACCATGACAGTGTCGGAGTATGCAGCGAAATTCAACGAACTAGCGAGGTTTGTGCCATATCAAGTGAATACGGATGAGCGCAAGGCAAGGAGATTCGAGCAGGGACTGAAGCCATGGCTGTACAGCAGAGTTTCCCTGTTCCAACCAAGAGTAGAGGAAGAAGAAGAATGAAGGAGAAACTAAGAATGGTGGTGGTGGTAATGGTGGAAATGGCAACAACAATTTGAAGAGGAAGTGGAATGCAAATGTGGGAGCTAGAAATCAGCAAGGTAACCAGCAAAGGAAGAAGATTGACGCATGTACTACATGCGGGATGTTTCACACGGGTATGTGCTTAATGGGGGAAGTGGGCATGCTTTAACTGTGGCCAGGAGGGTCACATTGCCCCAAATTGCACTCAACCCAAGAAGAATGCTTGCTACACTTGCGGGTCGAAGGATCATTTTGCTCGCGAGTGTCTAAAGAAGAAATCTGGGTAGGCAAATGGAAACAAGGGAAATGCTAGTGGAGGTACACTGACTATTGCGGGACCAACGTAAATAAATAAGCCCACAGCAAGAACCTTCAACATGACGGTGCAGGACGCGGTGCAATCAAAAGATGTCGTGTCAGGTATTATCCCAATCAATGATATAAATGCATATGTATTATTTGATTCGGGTACTACTTGCTCGTTTATATCTGATGAATTTGCTAAGAGCTTAGAAATACCTAGTGAAGAGCTAAATTTTCCTTTGAACATAGAAATTGCGAATAGGAAGGTAATTCCTATTAGATTCGTATACAAGAACTGTAGGGTGAATATAAAGGGGAATATTATGAAAGTAGACTTAATCCCGATAAAACTTGGAGAATTTGATATTATATTGGGAATGGATTGGTTGTTCAATTATGGAGCGATAATTGATTGCCAAAAGAAGTGTGTAAACCTTATGATTCCGTCAAAGGTAGTTTTTCATGGTAGCAAATTGCCTAGACAAATGAGATGTCTGACGATGATGCAGGCCAAGAAGTTATTGAGTAAAGGCTGTGTAGGGCACTTAGCTTACGTAGTCGATACTAAAAAGGAGAAGGATGTGAAACTGGAGGAAATACCAGTGGTTAGGGAATTCGTGGACGTGTTTCCGAAGGATTTGCTAGGACTTCCGCCTGACAGAGAAATATAGTTTGTGATCGACTTAGCACCAGGAACTGCTCCAGTATCGAAGGCCCCGTACAGAATGGCTCCGGTAGAGATGAAAGAACTAATGGTACAACTGCAAGAACTGGTAGACAAGGAGTACATTCAGCCGAGTGTGTCACCGTGGGGAGTGCTGGTGTTGTTCGTGAAGAAGAAGGATGGGTCAATGTGTCTTTGCATTGATTACAGAGAATTAAACAAAGTCACTATTAAAAATAAATATCCATTGCCGAGAATAGATGACTTGTTTGATCAATTGAAGGGTGCTAAATATTTCTCGAAAATAGATTTGAGAAGTGGGTATCACCAACTGAAAGTAAGGAAGGAGGATGTACCGAAAACGGCATTCTGAACTTAATATGGACATTACGAATTTTTGGTGATATCTTTTGGTTTGACAAGCGCCCCTGCAGCATTCATGGATTTGATGAACAGGGTGTTTAAACCATTTTTAGACAAGTTTATGGTGGTATTTATCAATGATATTCTGGTGTACTCCAAAACTCAAGAAGAACACGTGGAACACTTACGTCTGACGCTAGCGACGTTAAGAAAAGAAAAGTTGTACGCGAAATTCTCTAAATGTGAATTTTGGCTGGAACGTGTACAATTTCATGGGCATATAATTGATAAGGATAGGATTTCAGTGGATCCATCAAAAGTTGAAGTTGTGATAAATTGGGAACAACCAAGAACTCCATCAGAGGTAAGAAGTTTCTTGGGATTGACAGGATATTACAGACGATTTATTCAAGATTTCTCCAAAATTTCCACTTCGTTGATAAATTTGACGAGAAAATCTATAAAATTTGTTTGGACGGAGAAGTGTGAAGAGAGTTTCAAAGAATTAAAGAAAAGGCTCAGTATGGCACCTGTGTTGTCATTACCAGATAATACAAGAAATTTTGTGGTGTATAGTGATGCGTCACACAAAGGGTTGGGTTGTGTCCTTATGTAAAATGGCAAAGCCATTGCTTATGCATCAAGGCAGTTGAAGGATTATGAGAAAAGGTATTCGACTCATGATTTAGAGTTGGCAGCAAGAGTGTTTGCTCTGAAAATATGGAGACACTATATCTACGGAGAGAAATGTGGAATCTACGCAGACCATAAGAGTCTGAAGTATATTTTCACACAGAAGGACCTGAATATGTGTCAAAGGAGATGGATGGAATTGATAAAGGATTACGATTGTGAAATCTTTTATCATCCGGGCAAAGCTAATGTGATTGCGGATGCTTTGAGTAGGAAATGCAGAGAAAAGTTGATGTTGTTAACCGATAAGGAGGAGCTCATTTCAGTAATGGCAAGGCTATAGTTGGAAATCAAATTTTCAAAAGAATCCGATGAAAAATTATACCAGATGGAAGCTAGTTCAACTTTGGTGGACAAAGTGAAGAACGTTTAGCTACAGGATGAAGAATGCAAGAAAATAAAGGAAAGTGTGGTTGAGGGTAAAGAAGTGAAGTACAAGGTCGATACTGAGGGAATACTACGGTTTGAGGGAAGAATTTGGGTGCTAGCAGTACATGATATTAAAGAAGAAATCTTGACAGAAGCTCATAGCTCAAGATATTCGATTCATCCAGGAAGTACGAAGATGTATTAAGATTTGCGGCGTCATTTCTGGTGGCCAAACATGAAAAGAGACGTTGCAGAATGCGTTGCAAGGTGCTTGACATGTCAAAGAGTCAAGGTCGAGCATCAAAGGCCAAGCGGATTACTTCAACCATTAGAGATACAGGAATGGAAGTGGGAACACATCACAATGGATTTTGTGGTGGGTCTTCCAACGACTCAAAAAGGATACGATGCGATATGGGTGATAGTGGATAGATTAACGAAATTTGCACACTTTTTGCCAATAAAGATTAGATTTAATCTTGATCAGCTGGCGAAGCTATACGTTAAAGAGATCGTCTCAAGACATGGAGTTCCAAAGTCAATTGTATCAGACAGAGATCTGAGGTTTACATCAAACTTCTGGAAGAAACTACAAGAGTGCATGGGAACGCAACTGAAGATGAGTACAATATATCATCTGCAAACCGATGGTCAAAGCGAACGAACAATCCAAATGTTAGAGGATATACTTAGAGCGTGCATGATGGATTTCAAAGGAAACTGGGATGATCATCTACCGTTGGAGGAATTTACATACAACAACAGTTACCACGCAAGCATTGGTATGCCGCCATACGAGGCGTTATACGGCAGGAAGTGCAGAACTCCACTATGCTGAGATGAAGTTGGTGAACGTCAACTGTTAGGCCCAGAACTGGTACAGCAGACCGCTGAAGTTGTCAAACTCATCAGAGCAAGACTGGTAGCTGCTCAAGATCGACAGAAAAAGTATGCTGATCAACACAGGTAGAGTCGTGAATTTGAAGCAGGAAGCTTTGTGTTCCTGAAAGTTTCTCCTTGGAAGGGGAAAATTCGTTTTGGCAAGAAAGGAAAGCTCAGCTCAAGGTTTATTGGACCTTTAGAAATATTACGAAGAGTGGGAGAGGTGGCTTACGAAGTGGCTTACGAAGTAGCTTTACCTTCAAAATTAGAGCATGTGCACCACGTTTTTCATGTGTCGGTGTTGCGACCATATAAACCAGATTACAAGCATGTGATCGAGTATAAACCGTTGCAGTTTAGTAAAGATTTATCTTATGAAGAGGTTGTTCAGATAGTCGACAGGAAAAAACAAATGCTCAGGAATAAAGTGATACCTTCTGTGAAGGTAATATGGAGGAACCACAATGTCAAAGAGGCTACGTGGGAACTCGAAGCTGATATGATAAAGAATTATCCTGAGTTATTTGTTTAGTCTGTGTCTTCGATTCTGGGGACAGAATCTTTGTAAGTAGGGGAAAATGTGACGATTTGATTGTTTGAATTGTGATTCTGGGGATAGAATCCTTGTAAGGAGGGAAGGATGTAACGATCCGAAATTTTAAATTGTAATATTAAATATTTATTGAATAATATAAATATTTATTTGATGTGTCTATTGTTGAATTGATGAAATAAATATTTTATTGATGTGATGGTTGTTAGTAAATATTTATGAATCTAAATTTATTAGATAATATTCTAAATTAAATTAATTTATAATTTAGAGAATTGTAGTATAACATGAGATGTTATATTGTTGTTTTGATTTAATAATTTAGATGGTATATTAGATTATTAAATAAAGTTATAATAAAAATTATAATTTTGTGTTATTTGCTAAAATACTATATTTAATTAAAATATAGTATGTGATTAATTTAATGGGTTAATATTGGATATGGAAATCCAAATAAATAATATGTGATTATAAATTATAAACTAAAGTGTTTATTAAAATAAATTAAAAAAGGTGTAATTTAGTTTTTGCCAAACAAGGCTTAATATATTAATTCTTTAAAATTTAAAGAATTTTGCCAAACAAAGCCTTATGGCTTTTGGATTTTAATAGTTAAATTAAAATAAAATAAATTAAAATAATAAATATAATATATTTATAATATATACGTTAGTTTTGTAACTGATATTTTATTAAGTGGGCGTATTAAGATTATCAGTTTTATTTCCTACGCTTGTCTATCAGTTGAGTTTACGTATTATAACTATCAGTGTTTTCATTCTAGTTGGTAAGACTAAGAGAATTACAGAGAGAATTGAGAGAGTTTGAGAGTGAAACCTGAGAAATTTGTCTGCAATTGCAAGATTGTGCAAGCTAACTCGAAGGTATGTTCACAACTTCGATATTATATGTGTTTGTGAGTATCACGATAAAGTTTTGTTATGCTCTGTGAATTCTATTTCTTCCGAATTGTTGTTATGTAACTAAGTTATGGTGGTTACATATGATATAATGCTAGAGTTTATGTTTAAACAAGAAATTTGTATGCTAAATTCATTGACAGTAGGAAGAAAATAATGTCAGTATATGTATTTTCATATAGTTCATGAAAAGTATCAATTGTAGTGGCAAATTAGTATGTGAAATTATAAATTGAAGCTTGATTATGTTAGTTCATTAAGAAACGAGTATAACGTAATTTGAATGGAGTGATTTGGCCAAGTATTGAATTCACAGTGATGATTTTTGGGATGAATATCAAAAATTGAGTTTTATATGAAAAACATAGAATTTGAGAAATTAACCTAGCTTAAATTGTTGTTAAATTGTTTTAATTGGTGGAATATATTCACAAATATGTTTGTGATAGTTCTATACCATTTTTACATGTTATTATTATTGTTTGGTGGGTGAAATTAATGTTAGTTGGCGTAAGAAAGCTGTCGTAACCATGTTCTGCAAAAATTGGAGTATGTGAGTAGCACGACCGCGCAGTCTCTTGCTGCGGGCGCGCAGCCACGCGGGCCCGCAGCCGCGCGGGCGCGCTGCAATCCAGTATAAAACTGGATCGGCCGCGCCAGTACGCAGTCACAGACAGTGAAGTCTGCTACTTCTGCAGACTTTGGACGTTCAATGTAACTTAGCTTAATGTTAGGTTAATGTGAGAACCATGTAACAACAAGGTTAAACAGAGTCGTGTTATGTGGATTGTAAATTTAAAGTTGTAAAAGTGAATAGTAAGTTACGAACGCGTTATGAGTTAACTTAGAATACACAATGAATGTTAAATAAGTGTTGTGATGTTAACACTTGAAAATTCTGAAATATATATATTGTAAGACCCCAACTTATTAATGAATAAAATCAAATTTTCTCTAAATATTATTGTGAATAATAAGGGGTTAATTTGATATAATACTTTGGTTATGGGTGAAATGTGCAAATTTTGTAAAATAAGCAAGTGGTTATAAAATATTCATTTTGTCGGGAAATATTCGTTTGGTCGTGGAATATTCTTGCTGTCGGGAAATATTCGTACGACGGCGCAGCCTTGTGTGGGCCCCATAACGAAAAGCGATTGGATGAAGAAAACGACAAGTATAAGTTGTTTATAAATAACGGCGTAGTTGTTACCGTTAATACTGTTGGAATACCCGTTGGTTAAAATACAGCAGCACACGGTATTACACCAATTATTGATTCTTACGTAAGAAGGCACTACTCAATAATTGTTACAGTAGTTATTATTCAATATTTTATTTTATTGATTCAATAATTGCTGCGTTGATATTTTATATTATTGTTGTTTCAATAATTGTTGCTGCACAGTATTTTCCTTTATCAGATCAATAATTTATATTATTTGAATAATATTATTAGATAACATTATTGACAATGTCTAGAAAGTTTTGTCTAAGGAGAGGTTTGGTCATCTAATTGCGCGCCAGTAAGGAAAAATCCTTATTAGAAAGCCCCCTCTTTCCTGGGAACGGCCTAGTTGTCATAAATGTGATTCTGTAATATTATTTGTGAATAATTAATTATTGATTCATATGATAAGGAAATATTTATTTTATGTGGATATAAATGAGGGATATATTTTTGTGGTTAAAAATGAAGGAGTTATGTTGAGGTTTTTATCCGTATTTTTGTCGGAATGGAGGTATTAAAAATCAGGGTTTTTGAGATATTTTGCGGGGGTTATAATTTTTAATCCGACTGTTGGATCGTGGTAATTTTTGGATATGTTATACATATATAAGTTGAGTATATGTCCATAAATTTTGAACCGTTAAAAATGAATGTATGATTTATTATGAATTTTACGAGATGACTGGTTCAGAAATTGTTGAATTTTCGGAGTTTATCATTTTGGTGAAAAATTCTAGAATTGGTGGGCCCCACTCTTGGTTGGTGAAGAAATGTGCTGAGATTTTTATTCAAATGTGGTGGGTGGGAATAGTAGCAGGTAAAGCCATCAGGTTGCAGGTTAAGTCTGCTTCGGCGTGTTAACATTTTCCTATAAATAGAGGGCTACGTTAGAATTGAAAATCACACCAGAAACAAGTTTTCTCTCTTTCTCTCTCTAGATTATTAAGTGTATTTTGTGAGTATTTAGATACTTTGAGAGTTTCTATTCATCAGAGCAAGTTTCTTTCAGCCTTATGCCGGTATTCCGACCAAAAGTACTGATATTTTGAGGTAAGGGATATTATCTTCTTCTTAAATGATATTTTCTTGAATATCATTATGCTAAAATATTGATATGAATTTTTTTATCAAATTTGGAACTTTTTGTGTCGGGGTTACTATTCACGTATACGTTACTATTCACGTATACGGTACTATTTACGAATACAACACTATTCACCGAAAAATAAAATTTTCCCTTTTTGTCCAAGATGTCTATTGTGGTTACTATCTTTGATTGTATCCATGTTTTGATCTTTATTTTTGAATTCTGCTTCACAATTAATTATTATGAAGTGTTATTGATCTTGAATAAACTGTTATACGAATCTCTACTATTTGTCCTTCTGTCTCACTGGATTCGTTCTCTTTAAAATATTTTTCATCATCCTTAGTCCTAAATGATGATATTACAGAATATCTTTGGCCTGTAGTGCAAAGATGTATAGTGCAAAGATGTATGATTACTTGATGAATATCTTTGGCCTGTAGTACAAAGATGAATAGGTGTTGAGATGAACATGACTGACAGGTGATACAAATGAATATCTTTGGCCTGTAGTGCAAAGATGAATATTTGGATAAAGATGATTATTAATTGTTGTTACAGGGATAAAATATTGTTGATGGACTTTTAAATCTTAGAAGATAGTAGAATTCATTATCTACTTGACTCTTCTAATGGATTGCTGTTTCCGCTGCAGTTATTGATCTAAAACTTGTTGTCGATTATATTATATCAGATTTTTCCCTGTTGAATACTAATGATAATTTGTTGTATATTATCTTAGTCATAATATTCTTTACTGGGCTAGTTGAGCTCACCCTTTTCCTTTTTGTTCCATTTTTCTTCTCAGGAGGTGAGAACATAACAGGATCTAGTCGGGGTATGGAGTGATGGTTCTAGAAAGATGTTTTAGCAGTCCTCACTATTTCTATAAAATAGTATTTTAATAATTGTATTGAGGACTTATTTGAGTGTGGATATTGTCTAGAAGACAATATTTGTATTTAAACTCACAGTATGTGTTGTCGTATTTTGCACGACAATTGTATTATTGAAGTTATAGTTTGCTTTTTGTACCATGTATTTGGCGACTCAGAATGGGCGTTGTATACCTATTTTGGGGGCGTCACAGTTGGTATTAGATGTGACGCCCCCAAAATTAGGTATTTATTACCCATCTTGGGTCGTCATATACATGGTACAAAATACAAATACAAACTTAATTATACAAATGTCGTGTAACATACGACAATACATAAACTAAGAGTTCTAATAGGAATATTGTCATCTAGACAATATCCATACTCAAGGAGTCCTCATTACATTTATTGTCACACTATTTAATAGAATGGTGAGGACTACTAATGCTATCTTCTGGACCATCACTCCTTTCCCTGACTCGTCCTAGCTATATTCTCATTTCCTGAAGAGAACATTGAAAGAAAGGGTGAGCTCAACTAGCCCAGTAAGAAATATTATGACTAAGATAACGAAGAATAAATTATCAATAGTCTTCAACAATGTTAAACTGATAAAATACAATAGACATCAAGTTTAACTGCAGCGGAATAAGCAATCCATTAGAAGAGTCAAGTAGAGAATAAAACCTACTATCTTCTATGATTTAAAAATGTTTTCATCAACTTTTATCACTGAGACTCAGCTTAATAAATAAACCACATCTTCTAATCATCCTTGTATTACGGGCAAAGGATATTCATTAAATCATCAATTATCATGACTATACCGAAAAATCCCTGGTCATAATCATACCACAAACTATCTATCAATACATTACAAGCCACTGAGGACTTTTACCACACCACTTATAACATCACAGTTCATGATTATACCGAATGATCCCTGGTCATAATCATACTAAGTCCATCTATGCACGTAAGCCAAAGATGACTTTTAACATAAAATAAACATGAGGATGATGACAATGTTATAGGAATTCAATTAAACAAGTTCAAGAATTAGTTTATTCAGGAACTAATAATATCCAAATTGTCAACATGATACTTCTTTGTAAAGTAACAGTCAAGAATGCTCAGAAGAATATTTTCATGAAAAGATACTGGATGAAGCGCAAATATCAAGGATATTCCACTAATTTCATGGAGTATAGAAATCAAAACTTTAACCAAATGAGTATAATAAAGAATATATGAAACTGCAAATGGATATTCACCAGCCATGCGGTAATCCACGTATACAGATCATTTCCACAATTTAATAAGGAATGAATATAAAGGATCATTCACCATGCATGTGGCAATCCACATAGACAGGTTATTCCAATAGAATAATAAAGAATGGAATAACAGAAGGATTCACCATGCATGCGATAGAGACCGCACAGATAGGTTATTCCCAACAGAATAATAAATACGGAATAATAAATATGGAACCAGGTCAGGTGAAATTCACACCGACAGGATATTCCGACAGAATAATAAATGCGGAATAATAAATGATGGAACCAGGTCAGGTGAAATTGACACCGACATGATATTCCGACAGAATAATAAATGCGGAATAATAAATGATGGAACCAAGTCAGGTGAAATTCACACCGACAGGATATTCCGACAGAATCGTAAAGAACAAAATAATAAAAGAATTTCACCAAGTATGCGGTACTTCGCATAAACAGGTTATTCCAACATAATAATAAAGAATGGAATAACAGAAGAAGATCACCAAGTATTGGGTAAACCGCATATACAGGTCATTCCACCAAGTATAGGGTAAACCACGCATACAGGTTATTCCAACAGAATAATAAAGAATGGAATAACATAAGTTCTCTTCATGAATAAGAAAGAATAACACCCCTTACCATTTTAAAGAAGAACTGAAATAAAGAAGTAGTTAAGTGGCAGAATACTCTTCTTCTTTCTCTCTATAGTTTCTCTCTCTAGAGCTCAGTGAATTCGTAAGAAAATAATGAAGGAATGAGCTTCTATTTATAAAAAAAATGGAATGCATAGTAACTAATTCATGAACGGTCCAGATTGATTTACTTTAATCTGACGGTCCATATTTAAAGAAAAATCTTTTAAATAAAATATAATATATTCTATTTATAGAATAACTTTAATAAAGTATTCTGTTTTATATAAAAAGATTTTACTATGCAAAATACTATGCACAATAGAATATAATATATTCTATTTATAGAATAACTTTAATAAAGTATTCTATTTTATATAAAAAGATGTTTCTGTTTTATTACGTTAATAATACAAATAAAACAAAACTTCATTATCGCTAAATAATTCATATTATTAATTGACAATAATTGAATCAAACTGAGTGACTTCTCACATAAGCATCAATACCGTGTGCTACTATGCAACCACACATATTACTGTACTTTTACTACCGAGTAGTTCAACAGTATCAACGGTAAAACTTCCGCCGTTATTTTTAATAAAATATTTTTGTCGTTTTCTCAATCCGACAATAATTCCGTTGTGGGGTCCACCAATGATTGTACCGTCTTACGAATATTCTCTGTGAATAGTAACTCGTGAATAGTATTCCGACACAAAAAGTGTCCCAAATACTCGAGTGAACAATACTAGAGTGAATAGTAATTTGGGTGAATAGTAACCCATGAATAGTAACTCGTGAATAGTAACTCCGACACAAAAAGTGTCCCAAATACTCGAGTGAACAATACTAGAGTGAATAGTAATTTAGGTAAATAGTAACTCATGAATAGTAACTCTGACACAAAAAGTGTTCCAAATACTCGAGTGAACAATACTAAAGTGAATAGTAATTTGGGTGAATAGTAACCTGTGAATAGTAACTCGTAAATAGTAACTAATGAATAGTACTCCAACACAAAAAGAGTCTCAAATACTCGAGTGAACGATACTAGAGTGAATAGTAATTTTGGTGAATAGTAACCCGTGAATAGTAACTCGTGAATAGTGACCAGGTATTTTATGACAACTTGTTTACTTTAAAAAAAATTCACATATCACCCTTAACTTTAACCTTTTATCAATTTAACCATTTACCAAAATAGAAAAATTGAATACTTTTATTTCATAAAATTTGGGGTCTCACATTAGAGCTTAGGGATATGATCCCTGGCTGAGATGTGAGACAAGAACTAGGAGGGGAGAGACGGGGAATTCCTTCACTAGTATGACCTAACTAAGTTTATTTGGTGTTTATTTGGTCGGTCAGAGTATAGGGATAATATATGACATGACTATTAACCCTTGTTTTATGGCAGTATTTAAGAATGGCAGCTGAGAACGTTAATAATGGAGTAAATCAGACCGTGGAGATACCTTTGATCACCACCCAGGGGAACGTGCAACAGGAAGGCAATATTCCTCCTGTAAACAATGTTACCGAGCAAACGATGAATGATGGAATATTTAAGAGCTTTTTGCAGTTCATGCAAAATCAGACGAGGGAGACTCGTGTGCATAATACAGGTGGAAATGATAACAACGCGCGGTTTGTCACAGCCAAGCAGTTCAAAGAATTGGGACCACCAGAATTTAAGGGAAAGCCGGATCCGATCATGGCGAAAATGTGGGTCAACCAAATTACCAAGATATTCGATGTCTTGGGATGCACGGAGGAACAGAAGGTTCCATTCGCCACTTTTATGTTCCGCGGTGAGGCAGACTACTGGTGGAAGTCTGTGAAGCGTACCCAGCCTGACGCACTCAACATGTCCTGAGAAACATTTCAAAAACTGTTCAATGACAAGTACTTTCCTGAAAGTATTCGTCATATGAAGGAGGTGGAGTTTATCAGACTAGAACAAAACAACATGACGGTGTCCCAGTACGAGGTGAAGTTTGCAGAGTTATCCAGGTTTGCACCTCATTTGGTCGAAAATGAGGAACGAATGACAAGGATGTTTCTGAGAGGTCTAAAACCCGAGATTCGACAATATCTTATCTCTCATAAATTTTCTTTATATTCAGATGTTGTAAACAGGGCTCAATTATTAGAGCGAGATAATGAGTATGTGCAACCGAGGGACCACAACCAGGGTCATACCGGTGGCGGCAGTCATCGAAGCAATGAAAACCAGCAGAGAGAAAAATATTCGGACAAAAGCGGTAACCGCTCTGGTGGTAATCGTGGTCGTGATAATAAAAGGAGCGAGTCGGGAGGAGATTTCTAGAAGAGAAGGTACAACAATGATAATGTAAAGACGTCAGCCCAAACTGCCCATAACAATCCAAGGTATGTTATAACTGTGGAAAGGAGGGTCATATAGCTCGAGAGTGTTCTGTAGCAAAACCAAGTTTAGCGGGGATGGTGACTCCAAAAGCTGTCCCGGATAAGTCAAAATCAGCGGTTCCTGGAAGAGCGTTTGTCGTGACTGGCCAAAACGTGAGAAACCCGAACGAGGTGATCACGGGTAAGCTAATCTTGAATTCTTACGAAGTTTATACTTTACTAGATATCGGGTCTACCCATTCTTTTATCTCTCCTGCTTGTGCTCAACGTTTAAACTTGACTCCGGAGAAATTGGACTTTGACTTATCTGTTGAAACTCCGTTGGGTGAAACCTTCGTTACATCTACATTTTATATATCTTGCATGATCCAAGTTGGCACTATCACATTACCTGTTGATCTTATCTCTTTAAAGATATTTGCTTTTGATGTGATTTTAGGAATTGATTGGTTAACCACTCATCATGCTAAAATTGATTATTTTCGTAAGGTTGTTAGTTTTCATATTCCTAACCAACCTGTCATATGAATTCAAACTACTAAACCACTAAAATCAGTCACTGTCATATCAAGCCACAAAGCTATTCGTTTATTGAAAAACGGATGTCAAGCTTTCTTAGCCCATGTTATGGACTTGAACAAAGACAAGTCAGATTTGAATAATATTTCTATTGTTAGAGAATTTCCCGATGTATTTCCTGAAAAACTTCCTGGTCTACCCCCAGAATGTGAAGTTGAATTCTTTATTGACCTTGAACCCGGTACAAAGCCCATTTCTAAAACCCCATATCGAATGGCTCCTATTGAACTTCAGGAGTTAAAAGTCCAACTACAGGAGTTGTTGGACATCGGTTTTATTCGTCCTAGTACATCTCTTTGGGGTGCTCCTGTGTTATTCGTAAAGAAGAAAGATGGGAGTATGCGACTTTGTATCGACTATCGAGAATTGAATCATGTCACTATCAAGAATAGGTATCCGCTACCTCGCATTGATGACCTGTTTGACCAGTTGCAAGGAGCACAATTCTTTTCAAAGATCGATCTTCGTTCTGGATATCATCAGCTGAAGATTAAAACTAAGGATATTCCAAAGACTGCCTTTAGAACTCGGTACGGGCATTATGAATTCTTAGTCATGTCTTTTGGATTGACTAATGCTCCTGCTGCTTTCATGGATATGATGAACCGTGTATTTAAAGAATATTTGGATCAGTTCGTTGTTGTCTTTATTGATGACATCCTCATCTATTCCAAAAGCCGTGAAGATCATGAGCGCCATTTGAAGCTGATATTGCAAAGGCTTCGTGAAAACAAGCTATATGCCAAACTGAAGAAATGCGAGTTCTGGCTTGAGGAAGTAGCATTCCTTGGGCACGTGGTGTCAAAACATGGAGTATCTGTCGACCCGGCGAAAATTGAAGCCATACAAAGTTTGGAGCAACCGAAGTCGATAACTGAAGTACGTAGCTTTCTGGGCTTAGCTGGTTATTATCAGAGATTTGTGGAAGGATTTTCTCGAATCGCTACTCCGTTAACTCAGCTGACTCGGAAAGATACAAAATTCGTATGGAGTGAAGAATGCGAGAAGAGTTTCCAAGAACTCAAGAGGAGACTCATTTCGGCACCTGTTCTGACAATACCATCTGGTTCAGATGGATTTGTTATCTACAGCGATGCTTCAGGTAAAGGTTTAGGATGTGTTCTCATGCAACATGGAAAAATCATAGCCTATGCCTCGCGACAACTCAAAGAATATGAGAGGAATTATCCTACTCATGATTTGGAGTTGGCAGCAGTCGTTTTCGCATTGAAGATTTGGAGACACTACCTGTATGGGGAGAAAGTGGAGATCTATACAGATCATAAAAGCCTCAAATATTTCTTCACCCAAAAGGAACTTAACATGCGGCAGCGATGTTGGCTCGAGCTGTTGAAAGATTACGATCATACCATCCAATATCATCCTAGAAAAGCAAACGTAGTAGCTGTTACAGTAGTTATTGTTCAATATTTTATTTTATTGATTCAATAATTGCTGCGTTGATATTTTATATTATTGTTGTTTCAATAATTGTTGCTGCACAGTATTTTCCTTTATCAGATCAATGATTCATATTATTTGAATAATATTATTAGATAACATTATTGGCAATATCTAGAAAGTTCTGTCTAAGAAGAGGTTTGGTCATCTAATTGCGCGCTAGTAAGGAAAAATTCTTATTGGAAAGCCCCCTCTTTCCTGGGAACGGCCTGGTTGTCATAAATGTGATTCTGTAATTTTATTTGTGAATAATTAATTATTGATTCATATGATAAGGAAATATTTATTTTATGTGGATATAAATGAGGGATATATTTTTGTGGTTAAAAATGAAGGAGTTATGTTGAGGTTTTTATCAGTATTTTTGTCGGAATGGAGGTATTAAAAATCAGAGTTTTTGAGATATTTTGCGGGGGTTATAATTTTTAATCCGACCGTTGGATCGTGGTAATTTTGGATATGTTATACATATATAAGTTGAGTATATGTCCACAAATTTTGAACCGTTAAAAATGAACGTATGATTTATTATGAATTTTATGAGATGACTGGTTCAGAAATTGTTGAATTTTCGGAGTTTATCATTTTGGTGAAAAATTCTAGAATTGGTGGGCCCCACTCTTGGTTGGTGAAGAAATGTGCTGAGATTTTTATTCAAATGTGGTGGGTGGGAATAGTAGCAGGTAAAGCCATCAGGTTGCAGGTTAAGTCTGCTTTGGCGTGCTAACATTTTCCTATAAATAGAGGGCTAAGTTAGAATTAAAAATCACACCAGAAACAAGTTTTCTCTCTTTCTCTCTCTAGATTATTGAGTGTATTTTGTGAGTATTTAGATACTTTGAGAGTTTCTATTTATCAGAGCAAGTTTCTTTCAGCCTTATACCGGTATTCCGACCAAAAGTACTGATATTTTGAGATAAGGGATATTATCTTCTTCTTAAATGATATTTTCTTGAATATCATTATGCTAAAATATTGATATGAATTTTTTTATCAAATTTGGAACTTTTTGTGTCGGGGTTACTATTCACGTATACGTTACTATTCACGTATACGGTACTATTCACGAATACGACACTATTCACCGAAAAATAAAATTTTCTCTTTTTGTCCAAGATGTCTATTATGGTTACTATCTTTGATTGTATCCATGTTTTGATCTTTATTTTTGAATTCTACTTCACAATTGATTATTATGAAGTATTATTGATATTGAATAAACTGTTATACGAATCTCTACTATTTGTCCTTCTGTCTCACTGGATTCGTTCTCTTTAAAATATTTTTCATCATTCTCAGTCCTAAATGATGATATTACATAATATCTTTGGCCTGTAGTGTAAAGATGTATAGTGCAAAGATGTATGATTACTTGATGAATATCTTTGGCCTGTAGTGCAAAGATGAATAGGTGTTGAGATGAACATGACTGACAGGTAATACAAATGAATATCTTTGGCCTGTAGTGCAAAGATGAATATTTGGATAAAGATGATTATTAATTGATGTTACAGGGATAAAATATTGTTGATGAACTTTTAAATCTTAGAAGATAGTAGAATTCATTATCTACTTGACTCTTCTAATGGATTGCTGTTTCCGCTGCAGTTATTGATCTAAAACTTGTTGTCGATTATATTATATCAGATTTTTTCCTGTTGAATACTAATGATAATTTGTTGTATATTATCTTAGTCATAATATTCTTTACTGGGCTAGTTGAGCTCACCCTTTTCCTTTTTGTTCCATTTTTCTTCTCAGGAGGTGAGAACATAGCATGATCTAGTCGGGGTATGGAGTGATGGTTCTAGAAAGATGTTTTAGCAGTCCTCACTATTTCTATAAAATAGTGTTTGAATAATTGTATTGAGGATTTATTTGAGTGTGGATATTGTCTAGAAGACAATATTTGTATTTAAACTCACAGTACGTGTTGTTGTATTTTGCACGACAATTGTATTATTGAAGTTATAGTTTGCTTTCTGTACCATATATTTGGCGACTCAGAATGAGTGTTGTATACCTATTTTAGGGGCGCCATATATATGGTAGCACAAGACTTGTGCTAAAATGTTAAGTTTAGCTAGAAATGTACATGTTGTGGTATGTTAGCATATCTAATAGGTATTGTGGTTCTAAACCTATGTGTAGGTGAACGTGAATTTAATATTATAGCTTACGCTTGAGACAAGTTCTCTAACTCTACTTTTACAATTGCGCAAATTTCTAAACTTTTCTTTTTACATTGAGCAAGTTTTCTAACTCTACACTTTCGTTGAGTTAGTTCTATTATTACATTGTGTAACTTCATTCTTTTAATTGAGAAAGTTTCTAAACTTTTCTTTTTACATTAAGCAAGCCTTTTAACTCTACATTTATGTTGAGCAAGTTCTTACTTTAAAGTTTCGTTAAGCGAACTCTTGTAGTCTTAATCATGATTTGAACAATATAGCTATGACCTTATTTTACTCGAACAAGTTTGAATTCTAATATTTATTGATGTATTCTAACTTGTTTATTGTTAGACAAGTTTCTTTATTGTCCTTCATGTACAAAGAATGCAATTTTCTTGAATTCTAATTTCTAATGTTGAATTATCTTAGTTCAATTATTTGACACAAGCTATTCTCATAATGAGCAAGCTTTATTTTCAGCTTGCTATTACTTAATGTATATTCAATAATTCATAGACCTAGTTTAATATTATTCAAACAAGGTTTATTGTCATTCAATACTTATGCTTTGTAGTTGTTTCCAAGCATGAGTTCAAAATATAGATAGTTCGCTTACACTTATTCATTGTTCCATATTATGTTATTATTGATCAACTGTTGTGTTATTTCGCACTATTGATTCAACTAGTCCTCTAGTTGATGATCGTTAAACTCCAAATTACCCTTGAAAGCTTATCCAAACCAAACTTACTTTGGTGCGGACTTGTACTCTAAACACTGAGATGAACAACCCTATTATTAGGGGATAATTTACGCTTAGCGTTGAAATGTTTGTACACAATACATTGTACGAAAGGCTGATCCCCCTAAGTACGAGGAGTCCTTATAGTCTTATGACTGTTAAAGTTGGAGTTGAAAGATTACTCGCAACTGTGGATATAGTTCGTGGTCTCATGACCCTCAGATATATATTCCATATTTGGATTCCAGTCTTTGGTTATCATTGATAGAGTACTATTCAGTTTTGATGTGCCTATTCATTGGCAGTTGTTATTATCATGTTGATTCATTGCTATATCTAGTGAGCAATTGTTTTGCTGACTCTTGCATATATATACACTCATTGCAGCTAAAGTTGAGAAGGTCGACGAACCTACAACTAGCTAATGAAAGGAAAAAATGTACAAGTGATGAAGACTTATAATTTTATTTTATTGTTATAATGATGGACTTTTATTTAATGATGTGATGTAATAATTTATTTCCGCACTTGTATGATATTTATGGTTAGACAACCTGGGATGTTTTTGGATTTTATGTTGTAACCCTATTTAAAGGGAGGATTTATGGTTTAAATATTATTTTATTTGGGTAGATAGTATAAATGTATGGATAGTGAATACCAAATCTTGAGGGAATGAAGTACCTAGATTTGGGGGTGTCACAGCTACGTTTGGATTGGAGTAATGAAGATATGAATGGAATGAGTTATTCCTATGGAATGAAAAAAAATTATTTTTTGTTGCAATTGGAATGGATTGAACTAAATTTATTTCTCCTAAATTTATGAATTTTATTTCTTGGGGGAGGGAGAGTATGAAATAACTCATTTCAACTCGAACGGAATGAATCATTCCACTATCCATTCCATTCCTTCAAACCAAACTTAACATAAGTTCTTCACTATATTTTCTCTTAGTAGGGACAGACTATTTGTTCAATCAATTATTCGCAATTAGATCTACAAATGGAAGGCTAGAGATGAGTTTTTGGAATAGTGTTCATAGCAAATGGTTGCTATGGATTACTTCCCTCTCTCCATATATATATGTGTGTGTATGTATGAATGATTATTATATGGCATATAGCATTAATAGTGTCCAATACATGAACAACTGTTGAGATTAAAACTTTATATTCGGTAAAACTAATGATTTGGCCACCGAAGTTGTCACGTTTTATTGAATACCTGATTGAACTTTTAATTTTTCAAATTAACTCACTGATCTAATTATTATTTTCAAATTGGGTCACTCCGTTAAAAAAAGTAGACAGACATTAAAATTTTTTCTATGTGGCTCTGAAAAAAAATATACAAAAAATAAAAAAAATACACGTGGCAAAAAAGTAAATAAGCCTTCTTTTTACATTTTAAAGTTTTAAAAAAATTAAAAAATTAACATTTTAAAGTTTTAAAAATGACAAAAACATAATAAAATAAAACAAAAACAAAAACAAATTTAGATGAATCCAGATTCTTGGTTAGATGAATCCAAAGTCATATGACAAATCCTACAATCTCTTTCATACTTGGACAAATTTAGCTTGGTTTCAAGTATCCCAACTTTCAGATCCATCAATTATACCAAACACTGTGAAACAGAGGATTCCTTCCTCTTCTCCGAAGCCCCCAAAATCTCAGAAGTAGATAGGCTCGAGGCCTCATACAGGTCTGACCCTCTGGATGTGGAATCAAAGGACGAGTTCCATGACCGTCCGTTGGCATCAGAGGAGCGTGAGCTGCTGTCACTTGTGGCGGCGCCGTCGGTGGAGTGGCGACGACCAATACTATTGTCCTGTTCTGGATCAACATGGGTGTTGTTTAAAGTTGCCATTGGAGAGAAAATACATCTAACCAAGAATCTGGAGTACCCATTAAATTGGGTTATTCTTGTAAAGATGATTTGGCTGCTGCACATAAGCATTGTGCTGAGACTTGGTTGAAGATTAGGTGGCAACAAATAATGTTTGATCTATAAAAATAAATAATCAAGATGGTTAAATCTGTTTTAGTTGAAGAAGAAAGATGTTTTAATTTTTTTGTTTTTATTTTATTTTATTATGTTTTTGTCATTTTTAAAACTTTAAAATGTTAATTTTTTTTATTTTTTAAAACTTTAAAATGTAAAAAGAAGGCTTATTTTTTTTTGCCACGTGTACTTTTTTTTATTTTTTGTATATTTTTTTCAGAGCCACGTAGATAAAATTTTAACGTCTATCTACTTTTTTTAACGGAGTGATTCAATTTGAAAATAATAATTAGTTCATATGATAGGTGGTCGTTCTCCTTCCTTAACGACAGGTGCTGGTGCTGACGTCTTTCCATCATTGTTGAATCTCCTCTTCTTGAAATGCCCATTCTTATTATTTTGGCCTTGATTACCACCGAAGTGGTTACCATTTCTGGCCTGTTGATTCCCTCCACGCTTGTTGTCACCGCTTCGATGACTGCTTTCACTGGTATTATCATTTTGCCGGCTGCTCTCTTTTGGTTGCGTTGTCTCGTTATCGCGTTCCACCAACTGAGCCCTATTTACAACATCTGAATACAAACACAGTTTATGAGAAACAAGGTGTTGACGTATCTCCGGCTTCAAACCTCTTAAAAATATCCGCGTCATTCTTTCTTCATTATCCACCAGGTGGGACGCAAACCGGGATAACTCCGCAAATTTTGCCTCGTACTGCGACACGGTCATATTATTCTGCTCCAATTTGATGAACTCTACCTCCTTCATGTGACGAATACTCTCGGGAAAGTATTTGTCGTTAAACAGCTCTTGGAACTTCTCCCAAGACATCTTCAGTGCGGCAGGTTGAGTACGTTTTATCGATTCCCACCAGTAATCTGCCTCTCCTCGCAACATAAAGGCAGCAAAGGGAACCTTTTGCTCATCGGAGCAACCCAAGACATCAAATATCTTGGTGATCTTCTTTATCCATGTTTCAGCTACAAGTGGTTTGGGTTCTCCGTTAAACTCCGGTGGTCCCAGCTCCTTAAACTGTTTAGCGGTGACCGCCTGAGAGTTTCCAGTATTTCCACCTACGTTGTGGACAGGAACCGCTTTCACCTGTTGTTGCATGAATTACATAAAACCTCTGAACATTCCATCATTCATCATCTGGTCAGTGTTGTTGTTTGCATGAGGATTGTCACCTTCCTGATGAACATTATCCTGATTATTGATATGTGGTGAATCAATAATCGCCTGTGCTCCATTGCTATTCTCAACATTCTCAGATGCCATTTTCAGATACTGCCACAAAATAAAAGTTAATTGATATGTCATATATTATCCTTATATTATGACCGACCAATTAAATACCACGCAAATAAACTTAGGTAGGTCATACTAGCGAAGGAATTGCCCGTGTCTCCCCTCTTAATTCTATTCTCACATCTTAGCCAGGGATCATATCCCTAAGCTCTGATACCAACTGTGACGCCCCCAAAATTAGGTATACATCACCCATCTTGGGTCGTCAGATACATAGTACAGAATACAAATACAACTTACTAATACAACTGTCGTATACAATACGACAAAACATAAACTGTGAGTTTGAATACAAATATTATATTCTAGAGAGTATTCATACTCAAAAGGAGTCTTCATTACATTTATTAACACACTATTACATAGAATAGTGAGGACTACTAACTAATACTATCATTCGAACCATCACTCCGTTCCCCGACTTGCCCCAGCTACGTTCTCATTTCCTGAAGAGAACAGTGAAAGAAAGGGTGAGCTCAACTAGCCCAGTAAGAAATATTATGACTAAGATAATGCAGAATAAATTATCATTAGCCTTCAACAATGTTAAACTGATAAAATATAATAGACATCAAGTTTAACTGCAGTGGAACAAGCAATCCATTAAAAGAGTCAAGTAGAAAATAAACTCTACTATCTTTTATGATTTAAAAGGTTTTTCAACACTGTTATTGCTGTGACTCAGCTTAATAAAATAATTCACATCATCGAATCACCCCTGCACTACGGCCAAGGATATTCGTATATTCATTAATGGTCATGATCATGCCAACAACTGTCCATCAATGCACTACGGGCCAATGAGGACTTTTACCACATCATTTGTAACATTACGGTCATGATTATACCGAATAATCCCTGGTCATAATCATACCAAGTCCATCTATGCACTACAGGCCACAGATGACTTTCAACATTTTATAAACATGAGGATGATGACAATGATATAAGAATTCAATAAAACAAGTTCAAGAATTAATTTATCCAAGAATTAACAACGTCCAAATTGTCAACATGATACTGCTTTGTGGAGTAAAATTCAAGAATACTTAGAAGAATATTTTCATGAAAAGATACTGGATGAACCGCAATTATCAAGGATATTTCACTAATTTCATGGAGTATAGAAGTCAAAACTTAACCAATTGAGTATAATAAAGAATGGAATAACAAAAGAAATCACCATGCATGCGATAGACCGCACAGACAGGTTATTCCAACAGAATAATAAATAATGGAACCAGGTCCGGCGTAAACGCACAGACAGGATATTCCGACAGAATAATAAATAATGGAACCAGGTCCGGTGTAAAACACACAGACAGGATATTCCAACAGAATAATAACAAGACGGAACCAGGTCTGGTGTAAAACACACAGACAGGATGTTCCAACAGAATAATAATAAAAACGGAACCAGGTCCGGTGTAAAACACACAGACATGATGTTCCAACAGAATAATAATAAAAACGGAACCAGGTCCGGTGTAAAACACACAGACAGGATGTTCCAACAGAATAATAATAAAGACGGAACCAGGTCCGGCGTAAACGCACAGACATGATATTCCGACAGAATAATAAATAATGGAACCAGGTCCAGTGTAAAACACACAGACAGGATATTCCAACAGAATAATAACAAGACAGAACCAGGTCCGGTGTAAAACACACAGACAGGATGTTCCAACAGAATAATAATAAAAACGGAACCAGGTCCGGTGTAAAACACACAGACAGGATGTTCCAACAGAATAATAATAAAAACGGAACCAGGTCCGGTGTAAAACACACAGACAGGATGTTCCAACAGAATAATAGAAGAATGTCACCAAGTATAGGGTAGACCGCGTGTACAGGTTATTCCAACAGAATAATAAGAAATGGAATAACAACAGTTCTCTTCATGAATAAGAAAGAATAACACCCCTTACCGTTTTAAAGAAGAGCTGAAATAAGGAAGTAGTTAAGTAGCAGAATACTCTTCTTCTCTCTCTCTATAGTTTCTCTCTATAGTTTCTCTCTCTAGAGTTCAGTGAATTCGTAAGAAATAATGAAGGAATGAGCTGCTATTTATAGAAAAATAGAATGCATAGTAACTAATCCATGAACGGTCCAGATTGATTACTTTAATCTGATGGTCCATATTTAAAGAAAAATCTTTTAAATAAAATATAATATATTCTATTTATAGAATAACTTTAATAAAGTATTCTGTTTTATATAAAAAGATGTTTCTGTTTTATTACGTTAATAATACGAATAAAACAAAACGTCATTATCGCTAAATAATTCATATTATTAACTGACAATAATTGAATCAAACTGAGTGACTTCTCACATAAGCATTAATAATCAATACCGTGTGCTACTATGCAACCACACGTATTACTATACTTTTACTACCGAGTAGTTCAACAGTAACAATGGTAAAACTTCCGCCGTTATTTTTAATAAAATATTTTTGTCGTTTTTTCAATCCGACAATAATTCCGTTGTGGGGTCCACCAATGATTGTGTCGTTGTACGAATATTCCCTGTTAAAACGAATATTCCCCGACCAATCGAATATTATATAACAACTTGCGTACTTTGCAAAATTTATAAATATTACCCACAACTATAAAATTATATCAAATTAACTCCATAATATTCAAAAAATGATATTTATAGAAAAATTCATATTTATTTATAAAAGTTGGGGTCTTACAACCTCCCCTTCTTATGAAATTTCGCCCTCGAAATTAGGGTACGTACCTGGTATGTCGAAGAGATAAGGATACCTTGATTTTATTTCAGATTCTAACTCCCAAGTCATTTCCTCAACATCGTGGTTTCTCCACAAAACTTTGACTTGAGGTATAACCTTGGAGCGTAGAATATGTTCCTTCTTATCCAAGATTTGAACAGGAACTTCTTCATACGTCAAATCCTCCGCTATTTCGTCCGGTTCTAACTCAATAATGTGGTTTGGGTCTTCCACATATTTGCGTAACATGGATATGTGAAAAACGTTATGAACACGAGACATACTTGGCGGTAAAGCGAGTCTATAAGCCACAGTTCCTACTCGATCGAGGATTAAAAATGGACCGATGAATCGAGGATTGAGCTTTCCTCTCTTTCCAAATCTCGTAACTCCTTTCCATGGAGCAACACGTAAGAACACATGATCTCCTACATCAAATTCCACGTCCTTTCGATGAAGATCAGCATAACTCTTTTGTCGATCTTGTGAGATTTTTATACGTTGTCGGATCGTTTGAATCTTTTCTGTAGTCATACGTACCAACTCTGGTCCCAACAACGTTGCTTCACCCACCTCATCCCAGCATACTGGAGAACGACATTTTCTTCCATACAATGCTTCGAATGGAGCCATGCCAATACTTGCTTGATAACTGTTGTTGTAGGAAAACTCCACCAATGGTAAGAACTTGTCCCAACTTCCCTTGAAGTCAAAGACACAGAGTCTTAATAGATCTTCAAGAGTTTGAATAGTCCTCTCTGATTGTCCGTCCGTCTGAGGATGATATGCTGAACTAAATCGTAAATCTCGTTTATGTACATACGAGCAAGACGTTCAAGTGTATAAGTTTCTCGTATCGGTAAGAAATGAGCAGACTTGGTCAATCTATCAACAATGACCCAAATCGCATCAATACCTTGAGAAACCCTAGGAAGACCGGTAACGAAATCCATGGTAATGTGCTCCCACTTCCATTCTGGAATTTCAAATGGTTGCAATGGACCTTTTGGTACTTGATGCTCCGCTTTGACTCGTTGACAAGTTAGACACCTTGAGATAAACAACGCTATCTCTCTCTTCATATTGCTCCACCAAAATGTATGACGAAGATCATGATACATTTTGGTACTTCCAGGATGGATTGCAAACGGTGTGTTGTGCGCCTCCATCATGATTTCATACTTTAAATCAGGGTTGTTAGGAACACAAAGTCTGGAGTTGACTCGAAGTATTCCTTCTTCATCGATTCTTGCTTCCGGCATAGCACCTTCTTGCACTTTCTTCCTTATACGCATCAGCTCCAGGTCTGTAGCTTGAGCAGCTTTAACTTTATCGATTAAAGTCGGTTCTACTCGTATATTCGCCATCATCACATGGGTCCCTGGAGTCTTTAACTCTATCTCCATCCTTTGCAAATCACACAAAATGGGCCTTTGTGTTGACAATATCGCACTCGTACTTGCATATGATCTTCTACTCAATGCGTCAGCTACCACGTTCGCTTTTCCAGGATGGTATTGAATGGTATGATCATAATCTTTCAACAGTTCAAGCCAACGTCGTTGTCGCATGTTGAGTTCCTTTTGAGTGAAGAAATATTTAAGGCTTTTATGATCCGTAAAGATCTCCACCTTCTCCCCATACAAGTAATGCCTCCAAATTTTAAGTGCAAAGACAACAGCTGCCAACTCTAGATCATGAGTAGGATAATTCCTCTCATATTCCTTGAGTTGTCTTGATGCATAGGCTATGACTTTTCCATGTTGCATGAGAACACATCCCAACCCTTTGCTCGAAGCATCACTGTAGATGACAAATCCCTCCGAGCCAGATGGTATTGTTAGAACAGGTGCTGAAATGAGTCTCCTCTTGAGTTCTTGAAAACTCTGCTCACATTCTTCGCTCCAACCGAACTTTGTATCTTTCCGAGTCAGCTGAGTTAATGGAGTAGCGATTCGAGAAAATCCTTCCACGAATCTCCGATAATAACCAGCTAAACCAAGAAAGCTACGTACTTCGGTCACTGATTTAGGTTGCTCCCAGCTTTGAATAGCTTCAATCTTTGCCGGGTCAACCGATATTCCACGACTTGATACTACGTGCCCAAGGAATGCTACCTCTTCCAGCCAGAACTCGCATTTCTTCAACTTGGCATAAAGTTTGTATTCACGAAGCTTTTGGAGTACCAACCTCAAGTGTTGCTCATGATCTTCACGGCTTTTGGAATAAACAAGGATGTCATCGATAAAGACGACCACAAAGTGATCCAAATATTCCTTGAATACCCTGTTCATCATATCCATGAAGGCAGCAGGAGCATTAGTCAATCCAAAAGACATAACTAAGAATTCATAATGCCCATACCGAGTTCTGAAGGCAGTCTTTGGAATATCCTCAGTTCTAACCTTCAGCTGATGATATCCAGAACGAAGATCGATCTTTGAAAAGAATTGTGCTCCTTGCAACTGGTCAAACAGGTCATCAATACGTGGCAATGGGTACCTATTTTTGATGGTGACATGATTCAACTCCCGATAATCAATACAAAGTCGCATACTCCCATCTTTCTTCTTCACGAACAGAACAGGAGCACCCCAAGGAGAAGTACTAGGACGAATAAAACCAATGTCTAACAATTCCTGCAGTTGGGTCTTTAACTCCTGAAGTTCAATAGGAGCCATTCGATATGGGGCTTTGGAAATGGGTTTTGTACCGGGTTCAAGGTCGATACAAAATTCAATTTCACGCTCTGGGGGTAGGCCAGGAAGTTCTTCGGGAAATACGTCAGGAAATTTATTAACAACAGAAATATCATTCAAAGCTGACGTATTTTTGTTTAGATCTGTGACATGAGCTAAGAAAGCTTGACATCCGTTTTTCAATAAACGAATAGCTTTATGGCTTGAGATGACAGCGATTGATTTTAATGGTTTGGTTGCTTCAATTCGCATAATAGGTCGATTAGGAATATGAAAGCTAACAACCTTACAAAAACAATCAATTTTTGCATGATAAGTAGTTAACCAATCAATCTCAAGAATCACGTCAAATGCAAGTATTTTTAATGAAATAAGATCGACAGGTAATGTGTGGGTACCAACTTGAACCAAACAAGACTTATAAACCGTGGATGTAATGAAGGTTTCTCCCAATAGAGTTTCAACTGCTAAGTCAAAGTCTAATTTCTCCGGAATCAAATTTAATCGATGAGCGCAAGTAGGAGAAATAAAAGAATGGGTAGAACCGGTATCAAATAAAGTATAGACTTCGTTAGAGTTTATGATAAGCTTACCCGTGATGACCTCATTCGGGTTCCTTGCTCTTTGGGAGTTCACAACAAACGCTCTCCCTTGCACAACCGGTTTTGACTTTTCTGGGACGGCCTTTGGTGCCTCCATTCTAGCTGAATTTGTCTTCGGTAAATGACAAAATAGGCTAAATGACCTTCTCTTCCAAAATTATAACATGCTTTGGAAGGCATCGCGCAGTTTGGACTGATGTGCCCCTCCCCTCCGCATTTGAAACATATGATAGGTGGTCGTTCTCCTTCCTTAACGACAGGTGCTGGTGCTGACGTCTTTCCATCATTGTTGAATCTCCTCTTCTTGAAATGCCCATTCTTATTATTTTGGCCTTGATTACCACCGAAGTGGTTACCATTTCTGGCCTGTTGATTCCCTCCACGCTTGTTGTCACCGCTTCGATGACTGCTTTCACTGGTATTATCATTTTGCCGGCTGCTCTCTTTTGGTTGCGTTGTCTCGTTATCGCGCTCCACCAACTGAGCCCTATTTACAACATCTGAATACAAACACAGTTTATGAGAAACAAGGTGTTGACGTATCTCCAGCTTCAAACCTCTTAAAAATATCCGCGTCATTCTTTCTTCATTATCCACCAGGTGGGACGCAAACCGGGATAACTCCGCAAATTTTGCCTCGTACTGCGACACGGTCATATTATTCTGCTCCAATTTGATGAACTCTACCTCCTTCATGTGACGAATACTCTCGGGAAAGTATTTGTCGTTAAACAGCTCTTGGAACTTCTCCCAAGACATCTTCAGTGCGGCAGGTTGAGTACGTTTTATCGATTCCCACCAGTAATCTGCCTCTCCTCGCAACATAAAGGCAGCAAAGGGAACCTTTTGCTCCTCGGAGCAACCCAAGACATCAAATATCTTGGTGATCTTCTTTATCCATGTTTCAGCTACAAGTGGTTTGGGTTCTCCCTTAAACTCCGGTGGTCCCAGCTCCTTAAACTGTTTAGCGGTGACCGCCTGAGAGTTTCCAGTATTTCCACCTACGTTGTGGACAGGAACCGCTTTCACCTGTTGTTGCATGAATTGCATAAAACCTCTGAACATTCCATCATTCATCATCTGGTCAGTGTTGTTGTTTGCATGAGGATTGTCACCTTCCTGATGAACATTATCCTGATTATTGATATGTGGTGAATCAATAATCGCCTGTGCTCCATTGCTATTCTCAACATTCTCAGATGCCATTTTCAGATACTGCCACAAAATAAAAGTTAATTGATATGTCATATATTATCCTTATATTATGACCGACCAATTAAATACCATGCAAATAAACTTAGGTAGGTCATACTAGCGAAGGAATTCCCCGTGTCTCCCCTCTTAGTTCTATTCTCACATCTTAGCCAGGGATCATATCCCTAAGCTCTGATACCAACTGTGACGCCCCCAAAATTAGGTATACATCACCCATCTTGGGTCGTCAGATACATAGTACAGAATACAAATACAACTTACTAATACAACTGTCGTGTACAATACGACAAAACATAAACTGTGAGTTTGAATACAAATATTATATTCTAGAGAGTATTCATACTCAAAAGGAGTCTTCATTACATTTATTAACACACTATTACATAGAATAGTGAGGACTACTAACTAATACTATCATTCGAACCATCACTCCGTTCCCCGACTTGCCCCAGCTACGTTCTCATTTCCTGAAGAGAACAGTGAAAGAAAGGGTGAGCTCAACTAGCCCAGTAAGAAATATTATGACTAAGATAATGCAGAATAAATTATCATTAGCCTTCAACAATGTTAAACTGATAAAATATAATAGACATCAAGTTTAACTGCAGTGGAACAAGCAATCCATTAAAAGAGTCAAGTAGAAAATAAACTCTACTATCTTTTATGATTTAAAAGGTTTTTCAACACTGTTATTGCTATGACTCAGCTTAATAAAATAATTCACATCATCGAATCACCCCTGCACTACGGTGTCCATCAATGCACTACGGGCCAATGAGGACTTTTACCACATCATTTGTAACATTACAGTCATGATTATACCGAATAATCCCTGGTCATAATCATACCAAGTTCATCTATGCACTACAGGCCACAGATGACTTTCAACATTTTATAAACATGAGGATGATGACAATGATATAAGAATTCAATAAAACAAGTTCAAGAATTAATTTATCCAAGAATTAACAACGTCCAAATTGTCAACATGATACTGCTTTGTGGAGTAAAATTCAAGAATACTTAGAAGAATATTTTCATGAAAAGATATTGGATGAACCGCAATTATCAAGGATATTTCACTAATTTCATAGAGTATAGAAGTCAAAACTTAACCAATTGAGTATAATAAAGAATGGAATAACAAAAGAAATCACCATGCATGCGATAGACCGCACAGACAGGTTATTCCAACAGAATAATAAATAATGGAACCAGGTCCGGCGTAAACGCACAGACAGGATATTCCGACAGAATAATAAATAATGGAACCAGGTCCGGTGTAAAACACACAGACAGGATATTCCAACAGAATAATAACAAGACGGAACCAGGTCTGGTGTAAAACACACAGACAGGATGTTCCAACAGAATAATAATAAAAACGGAACCAGGTCCGGTGTAAAACACACAGACAGGATGTTCCAACAGAATAATAATAAAAACGGAACCAGGTCCGGTGTAAAACACACAGACAGGATGTTCCAACAGAATAATAATAAAGACGGAACCAGGTCCGGCGTAAACGCACAGACATGATATTCCGACAGAATAATAAATAATGGAACCAGGTCCAGTGTAAAACACATAGACAGGATATTCCAACAGAATAATAACAAGACAGAACCAGGTCCGGTGTAAAACACACAGACAGGATGTTCCAACAGAATAATAATAAAAACGGAACCAGGTCCGGTGTAAAACACACAGACAGGATGTTCCAACAGAATAATAGAAGAATGTCACCAAGTATAGGGTAGACCGCGTATACAGGTTATTCCAACAGAATAATAAGAAATGGAATAACAACAGTTCTCTTCATGAATAAGAAAGAATAACACCCCTTACCGTTTTAAAGAAGAGCTGAAATAAGGAAGTAGTTAAGTAGCAGAATACTCTTCTTCTCTTTCTCTATAGTTTCTCTCTATAGTTTCTCTCTCTAGAGTTCAGTGAATTCGTAAGAAATAATGAAGGAATGAGCTGCTATTTATAGAAAAATAGAATGCATAGTAACTAATCCATGAACGGTCCAGATTGATTACTTTAATCTGACGGTCCATATTTAAAAAAAAATCTTTTAAATAAAATATAATATATTCTAGTTATAGAATAATTTTAATAAAGTATTCTGTTTTATATAAAAAGATGTTTCTGTTTTATTACGTTAATAATACGAATAAAACAAAACGTCATTATCGCTAAATAATTCATATTATTAACTGACAATAATTGAATCAAACTGAGTGACTTCTCACATAAGCATTAATAATCAATACCGTGTGCTACTATGCAACCACACGTATTACTGTACTTTTACTACCGAGTAGTTCAACAGTAACAATGGTAAAACTTCCGCCGTTATTTTTAATAAAATATTTTTGTCGTTTTCTCAATCCGACAATAATTCCGTTGTGGGGTCCACCAATGATTGTGTCGTTGTACGAATATTCCCTGTTAAAACGAATATTCCCCGACCAATCGAATATTATATAACAACTTGCGTACTTTGTAAAATTTATAAATATTACCCACAACTATAACATTATATCAAATTAACTCCATAATATTCAAAAAATAATATTTATAGAAAAATTCATCTTTATTTATAAAAGTTGGGGTCTTACAATATTGATTTTGCTATAATATTGATTCCACCTTTAATGCGATAAACATTGTATTAAAGGTCATTCAATTGTAAGTATTCATCTTGTTATCAAGTTTTCAGTGATATTGATATCCAACCTCTCTATTGGCCCTTTGACAGCATTACCTTGCTAAAGCCTACAGTTATAACTCTAAAATTAATATTCCTACTTGGAAGAATTATTCGACTATAGTATCAAAAAAGATATATACTGATCTGTTAGTTCCCAGAGACACAATAATTATCTAGAAGGGGGGTTGAATAGATATTTTAAGAACCTTTTCTTTTCAAAATACTTTTCAGATTTGTTAATAAATTAACCACAACGGAATATATGATTTATTTGTCCCCTTTTAAGATAAACCAAATTTATAGGTGATAAACAGTTATGACAGATATAACCGTTATAGTAGATGTATAGAAGACATATGAATTTTAAGTGGTTCAGAGCACTCAAGGCTCCTAGTCCACTCTTCTACTCCTCGAGTAGGAAATCCACTAAGGATATCTTTACAATCTTTGAATCACTTAGATTCCTTCAAGACCAGCAGTCTTGGAACTTCTTAGTTCACTTAGAACTCTTCAAGTCCAGCAGACTTGGAATACACTTGATGAGAGTTGAGTTCTTGGGTTGTGCTACTCAGTTGCAGTTAAGAATACGTTAGAAAGAACTGAGTAGCAGCGCAAGCTTTTTTTTTTCTGGATCGTAGAGTTTGAGCGTTAAGTGTTCTTTAGCTTTCGTTGTGTACTTGCTTGCTTATTACAAATATGTCTGATTTCCTTATAAAAGAGCCTTTGAAATGTATCCGTTGAAGGCATTCATTGAAGCATTAAATGTATTAGACACTTCTGAGCACCAATGTTAACTTCTTGGAAATTTGTTGTTTAGCTGTCTGACCCACTGACATAGCAGACTGCTATCTCACCTAACACCTGAAAAGGAGTTTTCAGTAGGCATACAATCCTTTCCTTAGCTTCTTCAATACGCTTTCTTCGATATATACTAAGGATGAGTGTTGGATCATTAGGATTCCCGAAAGTCTTAACGTCTATAATCCATTCTTCATTGGTTGTATTTTATCCTTCAGTAAATGGACAAGGCTCGATGCTTCTGATGCTGACAGGAGAGACACTACGATTATGATCGTTGTGTCTTGTCATGATCGTGCTTGATTTAGCCTGATCAAAGATAACACTACAATTTCTCTTAAGCACTGATAGACTACGATATTTACTTTCTTGTTTTTGCAGACTCCACGTTCCCGAGGGCAGACCACGATTCTTGACTTGGCTCGGCAGACGCTTGGACCAACTCCACGATTCTGAATGTGGCCTTCAAGATAGACTACAATTCTGAAGCAACTTCTTTGATACTCTACGATTCTGCCTTGGCTTCTGCAATCTCTCGGCTGACTCGTTAGGCTACGATTCTAATGAGGCCTATCTATTACATCTCAAAATAGTTCAACCTAACAACTTTGATCTTTTCTTCTATACATTCATTTACAGAATGATAAACATTAAGCACATATCAACCTAACAATTTTGATCTATCATCTAAGTCCTTGTACATATGTTCTTTGAAGGACTTTACACATAAGCATATTTATTTACTTTCAACATCAAATTTTAATATACAATTCCCAACAATCTCCTCCTATTTGATGTTGACATAACCAAGTAGATTTGCATGATATCATCAATTTCTAAATGCAGGATGCTAGAAAGTAAATATGACTTAGTGTTTTAGTGAGTAGCTAAAATCTCTAGAGAATAAGCATGAATTTATTGATGTTGTTAGACAGATATTACATTTAGCATAGTTACATCAATAAGAAATAAATTTTCAACTTATCTCTATCTTCTCATCCATTTACTCCTAGGAGGATTGTCATGCTCTGCAGCTCTCCTTCTCCTTCTGGCTTCATCTCTCCGTGCAATATCTTCCATCTCACTTTGACTTAGCCTTTCTCCGTGATCATGTCTTCATGAAGGCAGGATCTCCAATTTGCATGTTTAGGCCAGTAGTGGATACTCCTTGTGAGTTAAGAGATGACCCTTGACTTCTTATCGATTGCGCCATGAGAATTGGTTGGCGCTGCTTCTGTTTAGTTCGTGGAGTCTGATAGCGAGGCTGTCTCGAGGGAGGACTCCTTGAAGATTGAGGAATTTTTTTCCTTTGCCTTTGCCTTTGCCTTTGTCTTTGTCTCCCTCCACTTTATTCTCCCCCTTTATGTCAACATCAAGGGTTCGAATGTCTTCTGACAGACGATTTAAGCCTTGAACAAGTTCATGGAGCTGATTTCTTGACTGAGCAATGTCTTCACGATTTTCTTGAACCTGAGAATCAGTTTATAATTTGTGCTTTTGCAAAATGGCCAAGACAGGTTCTGTTTGTTGCATCTGATTCATAGAGTATGCTTGGAATTCAGTCATAGAAGATCGTAGGCTTGAGAGACTTTCCATAAGGAGTTTGTTTTGAGCCTCCTGAGTGTTCTAAAGAAGGATAACTACTTTCTTTTGCTTTTGATTTGATTGAAAGTGAATTTGATCCCTTTCATTTATGTTGTTGATCATTTCCTTGATGATCTCCCGGAGCTTCTTTGTGAGCTCAGAACTCAGGTTGCTAGGAAGAGTGTTGTCATCATCGATCAAGTGGTTTAACCGTGTATGAACAAGCAGAGAATGAGTTTTCAGTTCTTCTTGAATTTCTGTGGACACTTTCTGTGATGCATGAGATAGCTCAGATTTTGTGGGAAGAGCTGAGAGATGCTCAAAAATTTTTTGAATGTCTGTAGGAGAGGTTCTTGTATTTTGTTCTTGCAGATTGGAGAGAGCAAGAGCAAGGTCAAAATAACTGTTGTTTGAGGAGGACAGAATGTTTAAATGAGGGGCAGGAATAGAGGTTTGAGTTGTTGAAGCTGGTAGAGTAGGTGACTCTACGATTTGAGTAGGATCGAGGTTCGTGGAGTAAAAAGTGGTTGAAGATTGGACTAATATGAAGTTAGGTGTGTCTGGTTCATCAGTTACAAAATGTTGGGATTCTGTAGCTGGAAATTGATTTAGGGGGTGAAGATCCACTTCCAACCATCTTAGCAGTTCATAAAATTAATTGAAGTTTGATGGAGGGCAGTGGTTAACTATAAGAGAGATGGGAATAGAGTGTACCTCACGCTCAGTCTCTGATAAAGAATGGTTAGTGATCAGCTTTTGAGCAAAATTGAGGTTGCTTGGGAATCCATGAGCTAGCAATGAGATTGCTGGATAAGCTATGTAAGTCTAGAACATGTGATCCCAGGAGTTCAGAATCAAAGCTCTGTGATAGGGCACCATTGGTAAGTAGGAGAACAATTGATTATAGTTGGCTCTCTTATATCCATTCCAGCCTACTGCAATAATCTCAACTTCTTTATCCTCTTCTTCTTCCTTGCCTTCATTATCTTTATTTGAAATTTCTACCACTTCAATCATCTCCTCATTTCTTCTTTGTTCTTCAGCCTTCTTCACCTCCATAGCTTCAACTCTTTTCATTTCCTTAGTTCCAGCTTTTTCCATTTCCACAGCTTCAGAGACTACGATTTCTTGAGGGGCAAAGGGGTCTTCATGAGTATCCTCTGGCAGCTCCCCTCAGTTGGAGAACTTCCTTGTTCAGGTGCTTCAAGAAGCTCCCCTTCAACATGAGCTGTATTCTCATCAGTGGCTTCGAGCAACTCCTTTTCAACAGCAATTCTTCTGTCTTCTTCCTTCAGGACTCCTTCATTGACTAGAATATATTTCTTAACAAGCTTTCTTTTTGTCCTCCTAGGCTGAGTCACAGCCTCAACACTCTCTTCAGCTTCAGCTCTGACAGTTTTTTTAGGCTGAGATACTGTTGCAGCATCCACCTCTAAAGTGATGGAAAGTCTAGAATCTACAATTGGTAATGGCTCTACGACCGTGGTGAGTGAAGACTTCTTTGATTTATGGTTGCATTTTCCCTTCTTAAGCAGCTGAGAGATGGTGGATCTATCTTCATCTTCTTCTTCAGTCTGCTGCTTCTTCTTCTTTATTTCCTTCAGAATTTCTTTTAGTGATTATGTCACTTCTAAGGTGAGTTCCCTTTGTGTGAACAGATCTTGAATATCTTTGCCCGAACCTTCTTGGGGTGCATCAGTGGTTGAGCCTTGAGGCTCTTCTGTTATTTGAACACTTAATTTCCTCTTACCCTTACTCTTTCTGACCAAGGCTATGGGCTCCTCTTGATTGATTTCTTCTTCCTCAACTTCCTTCACAACTGACATATTTCTCGGTAGATCTGATTTATTTACTTCACCAGTCCTTTCACTAGATTCATACATCATCCTTACATTTTCTGCAGGGTTCCTTTTCCAATTTTGAAACAGCTGCTGGGTCATTCTTCTGTTGGGGTTGATGGGTTCTCCTTCCGTGTCTCTAATTTTGTCACCTAGAGCTGACTGCAGAATTATGCTTATATATCTTCCATAGAGAATTTTTCCAGAGCTCTTTGTCTTCTTTGAGCTGAGCATCCACTTCCCGATCCAATTTATGAGCAAAGCCCTATAGTTGAGTTAAATTCTGAAGTAGAGTGATGTCATGAGCTTCAGTTGGACCTCATTCACAGAGTAATGGCCAGAGCTTTTGTAGTATATGCATTTCCCAACAATATCAGCCAGAAATTTATACTTCTGGGGATTCTTGTGGTGCATCTTCTTCAGACCTTCATGAAAGTTGATGACACTCGTAGATGAGAGTCCTTTTGATTTAAAACCTAGGGCTAGGTTTATATTTTTAGCTTTGAGTTGAATCTGCTCCCCCTTAACCTTTGTAGTGATGATGTCATTTTCGAAGTCTCCATTGCAGTAGAATTCCTTTACCAGCTTAGGGTAAATCCCTGTGCTGATGCTTAGCGCTTCTTCGAGACCAGCTTTCTTTAGAAGTGTCAAAATTTTGTGGAACTCTGGGCCAGCTGTCCTAAATTTGTCGAAGCATAGTTGGTAACCAGATACAACATTGGAAGCAGCCATTGATTATTGTGATTTTCTTAAATAAAGGTTAGTTGAGCGTTCTGAAAGCTAGGGTTTCTTTTGAGAAAGAAAAAGAGGAATGAGCTTTCAAAATATTTTCAAACTGTATTTGTAACTTCCCTCCTCACGATCTGCAGAGTGGGGCACATATCGAGTTTTGCAGGGCTCCATAATTTTAAGTAGTGTAAAAAGTACTAATCTGCCCTTAGCTCCCCTTGAGCTAGTGTATCCTTTGGGACAACTACGATCGTTGAGGTTGCTAAACAATTGTTGAGTTCACTATTGAACCAACTCTACGATCATTGTCTCTTCAGGTTCTTGTGATGCACACTAAATTAACATTCCTTTTGGGTTAAGGTAGCTCAGGAAGGGCCTACCTCTTAGACTGAAACTAAGGGTTAGGTATTTCCCTACGGCGCTTATCAAAAGGGTTGCTCAGATTTGATTGGAATGTTGTCATCAAAGGGGGCTTTTCTGTCATGTCGAGACTGCTCCACGATCGTGGTTTCTCTTAGTCATCTCTACGATTTTAACATAGCTCTTTTATCTACATGGTTAGCATCAACTAGAGCATAGAGTTTATGGTTGTAGATTTATCATGCCTAACTCACTTATCAATTTAATAAATCTGGATTCATCTAAAGCTTTTGTAAAGACATCAACAAGTTGATTTTCAGTAGGGATGTATTGTAAAGAAATATTTCCATTTTGTACATGATCCCTAATAAAATGATATCTTATTTCTATATGCTTAGTCCTAGAATACATGACATGAGTATGTGTTATTGCTATGACACTTGTGTTATCACAATAAACATGTATAGACTTGTAATCAAACCCATAATCTGCTAGCTGGTTCTTCATCCATAAGATTGGAGCACAGTAGCTGCCCGCAACAATGTATTCAACTTCTGCTGTAGAGGCAGATACTGAATTTTGCTTCTTGCCAAACCAAGACACAAGTCTGTTTCCTAGCAATTGACAGGTGCCACTGGTGTTTTTTCTATCGATTTTACAGCCTACAAAATTAGTATCTGTATATCCTGTTAGATCAAAGGAGGACTCATTGGGATACTAAAGTCCCAAGTGAGGTGTGCCTTTGAGATACCTAAAAATTCTCTTTACAACAGTTAAGTGTGATTCCTTAGGATTAGCTTGAAATCTAGCACATATACATGTTGCAAACATTATGTCTGGTCTACTGGCGATTAGATATAGAAGAGCCCCTATCATACCTCTGTATTGAGTAATGTCAATACATTTACCATTCTCATCTTTGTCAAGCTTAGTTGCTGGAGTAATTGGTGTTTTCATGGGAGAAGCTGATTCCATGCCATACTTCTTAAGTAAGTCTTTAATGTACTTGGCTTAGTTGATGAAGATACCTTCATCAGTCGCTTCACTTGTAATCCAAGGAAGAAATTTAGCTCACCCATCATACTCATTTCGAACTTGCTCTGGATAAGCTTGGCAAATCTCTTGTACAGATTTTCATCAGTAAAACTGTAGATAATATCATCTACATATATTTGAACTAGTAAGACTTTATTTTTGTGCTTCCTAAGAAATAATATGATATCTACTCTACCTCTAGTGAAACCATTTTTAATAAAAAAGTTAGTTAGAGTTTCATACCATGCTCTAGGTGCTTGTTTAAGTCTATATAAGGCTTTGTCTAATTTATAGACATAATTAGAGAGAGTTGGATTGATGAAACCTGGAGGTTGCTCCGCATATACATCTTCTTGAAGTTCACCATTCAGAAATGCACTTTTAACATCCATCTGGAAAACTTTGAACTTCATGTGGGCAGTTAAGGCAAGGAATATCCTGATAGCTTCCAGTCTGGCAACAGGTGTGAAGGTTTCATCGTAGTCGATGCCTTCTTCTTGGGAATAACCTTTGTCCACTAGTCTTGCCTTGTCCTTGTGATTACCCCATCTTCATCCATTTTGTTTCTGAAGACCCATTTGGTGCCAATAACTGGGTGACTTCTTGGTCTAGGGATTACTCTCCAGACTTTGCTTCTTTCAAACTAATTCAGTTCCTCTTGCATGGCTTCTATCCAATATGAATCTTCCATAGCATCTTCTATCTTCTTGGGTTCCATTTGGGACAAAAAACTCAGATAGAAACACTCATTCTGGGTGGCAGATCTCGTCTTTACTCTTTTATTTGGGTCTCCAATGATCAGGTCTTGAGTATGATCTCTTGCTCATCTCTTCCCTGTTGGAACATCTGTCCTAGTACCTTTTTGTCTGAATTTTTCAAGATCAACCTCTGTCTCTTGTTGCAGAGGTTCGGCATCTGGTGTAGCTCTCTCCACGATCTCTTCTTCAGGCTCGACGATTTCATCTTCTGGGGCTGCGATTGTGGTGTTGGACTCGACCACCTCATTCGTAGTGTCTGAGTCATCGATCACAGTGTTTTAAAGCACATATTTGTCTGAGTTTATTTCATCGAAGATGATATAAATTGAGACTTCAACACTTAGCGTCTTTTTATTGAACACTCTATAGACCTTACTGTCTGTGGCATATCCAAGAAAGATTCCTTCGTCTGACTTGGGTTGGAACTTAGTCAATTATTGTTTTCCATTATTGAGAATGTAGCATGTACAGCCAAACACGTGGAAATAACTGACATTTGACTTTCTTCCTCTCCACAGCTCGTAGGGAATCTTTTTTAATGTTGAGTGAACAAGAAACCTGTTCTGAGTGTAGCACGTAGTGTTGATAGCTTCTGCCCAGAAGTATCCAGGTAGATGAGCTACTGCTAATAGAGTCCTTCCAGCTTCAATCAACATTCTGTTCTTTCTTTCAGCTACTCCATTTTGCTATGGAGTTCATGGAGCTGAGAAGTTGTGACTGATGCCATCGTCTGTGCAAAAATGATCCATCTCAGAGAAGTCGAATTCTCTACCATGATCACTCCTTATAGCCTTGATCTTTTCCCCTTTTTCGTTCATCACCAACTTGAACATCTTAATAAGTTGAGAGCTTGTTTCATCTTTAGAATTTAGGAAGAACACCCATGTGTATCTGGTGTAGTCATCCACCACGACCAATAAGTATCTCTTTCCTCTAAGGCTTATGGTTGGAATTGGCCCAAAAAGATCCATGTGAAGTAACTGTAGGGGCTTATCAATTGAGTTGATCATTTTGCCTTTGAATGAACTTCTAGTTTACTTTCCAAGCTGACAGGCATTGCATGACTTTTTTTTGACGAAGCTGAGCTTGGGTAAGCCTGCTACTAGATCTTTGGAGGCCAGTTTTGACATACTCTTGAAGTTGAGATGAGACAACCTTCTATGCTATAGCCAACTCATTTCTTCAGAGGCTTTAGCAAGAAAGCATATTGTCTCATCAGAACTCAGTTGAGTAAGATTAACAGTGTAGACGTTCCCTTCTTTTGTTTTGGTCAGCATTATAAAAAGGTCTTTAGATCTCTGACTTGACATTGATTGTTGAGGAAGGTGACTTGATGACCCTTGTCCTAGAGTTGACTGATGCTCAGAAGATTGTGTTTTAATCCTTCCACATAGGCAACTTTGCTGAAGGACACTACTCCATTCCCAGCTGAGCTATATCCTCTTGGCTTGCTAGAGCCATTATCTCCAAAGATGACTGTTGGACCCTCCTTTTATGTGAAATTAGACAGGAGGGCTTTGTTCTCAGTTATGTGCCTTGAGCATCCATTGTCCAAATACCAAGTTGTGATCGTGGAGCTCTGTTCCTGTAGTAAGTTTAAACTCTCATTTTGGTACCTAGACTTGCATGGGTCCTACCTTGTTAGTACCCTTGGGGACCCAAATCTTCTTGACTTTGGGTTTAATATGCAGAGGATTGTTGTAACATTCTGCAGCCTTATGACATTATTTACCACATACAAAGCATCTAGCATGATGCATGCTTATGTGTGTGTGGATTCTTTCTCCATTTGGACTTATGTGGATTCTTGGTGGTCTTTCTCTCACATTAGTTCTTATTTTTCCATACATCTTTGTGATTCATGATTTGTGATGAGTGAAACTTAACTCTACTATTCCTTCCCGGTTGGTTCGTGGAGTTGGTTTTACTTGATTCCACGATCCTTCGAGGTTAGAGAGTAGTGACTAAGTTACTCTTCTCTTTTCTGAACCCCAGGCCAGCATGGGATCTATTATGTATTAGGACATGGCTTAGATTAGAAGAGCAGGGATGCACTGGTTCTTCCTTCTGTGAGGATTTCACAAATGTAATGCTTCTATTGAAATTTGAAGTACTACTAATGTTAGTTTCCTTTAGCTTTTCCACATATGGTACTGAGGTAGATTTCCCAAAACCTAAACCTGTTCTGTCAGATGCACTTCTCTGACTGGGGATCAGGGAGTCCATAGATGAAGAAGATCTATTCCACATTAAGATTGTCTTTTCTAGTTCCTCAATCGTAGAGATTAGATTTGACTCTCTTTGTGTGTTAAGTTCATTGGTATGTCTTAAAAATTTATTCTCAGCCTCAAATTTAGATAGAGAGGTAGTACTTAGTAGAGCTGTCTCCAGTTCTTCTTGAACTTTCTATTTTTCTTTTTTGAAGAAGAGAATAATCTTTAGACTGAACTTTGAACCACTTCATATATTTATGCAGATCAGATGTTATGCTATGTAGTCCAATTCTTAAATCATCTATGATGCCCCCAAATCCGGGTTACCTGACCCCCGAGTTTGGTGCTCATGATCCACAATATAATAACAGCTAACTATCCATTCATATATAAATAACAATACATATATCATTAACAGCTGTTGTTAATACATTCGTCCCAAGTTATCTAACCTTAACATTACAAACTTACCCTTTAGATATACAAAAAGAGTTTACAAATACAACATAATAAATAAGTTCATTATAACTACTCCAGCATTTTTCCTTTGCCTTGGTTCTTTTTAGACCCGCTGGCTTCTTCGTTCCTAGCTGAAATATTTTATTTAGCAAGGGTGAGCAAAAAATTTGCCTTACAAGTTAAGACATACAATGAATGTATACGAATCAAGAATAACAGACTATCTAATTTGATAGAATAACACCAAAGTTCGGGGAGCTTTGAAATAGCTGAACAAATCTTTAATAACTAACAAGTCTTTTCGCATTCTATACAACACAAGAATCTGATAATGAAATAGTACAATGCTTTCAAAGTTTCTACGATATTCAAATGAATAATCAAGAATTAATTCTACGAAATAGCAAAATGGAATGTTTTTCAGATCTATGCTGAGTGATCCATTGGATCTTGAACTTCTCTTCTCGAGTAACTATCAAAGATTTGACTTTGATATACCCAGGTGTATCATATAACCATAAAGATTAAATCATACCCCTCTGCAAGTACTTAGAGCGGCTAACTCCTTGTACCCTATATTATGCATAATACTTACACGCGCGCATCGGTCGAATATACAACCAAAAATATTCCCTTTATATAAAAGGTTGTTCTTCTCAGTCTTATAATCAAAGTTTGATTTATAACAACGAAAAATTATGATTTCAATTTCTAATCACTTCTCGATCTAGCTGAAATAATTGGCATCGATCTGTCAATAATAATTGAATTATCTTCTCGAACCTATCAAGTTCTAACAAATGTTCGTCTAGCTAGAATAATTAGCTAAGACATTGCTCAACACGATTCTACAATAGACAGAAATTAACTGTACTATTTACAATGAATAATAACTTCTACGGATGCCAATAACCAATAACAGTTATTCCCCAATCATATTCTCAAAATCAATAATTCAATTTGAATTGATAAACATGCACTAACTGCGAATAATCAATAATAATTCTCAGACGTGGTATAATCAGCAATAATTAACCACAACTATATTTGAAAAGTAATAACTCAAGGTTGAGTTAAGGAAACTTGCCTTCCACGTTGATTACTCCTACATAATATACTTAACTACGTTCACAAGACCTATAATCACAATATCGGTCTCGCAATTAGAACAATAAATCATTACACATAACATTATAATTTACAGTCAATATTTCTCCTAGACACATTACCACATAGTCACATCAGTGTTTATAACCTATATAAACATTTCTCAAGTCTAACTAGTTCGGTCTGGTTGGACTTCGGTCTATTCTCGGTGTACTGGTCACCCCTATCCGACAATTAACACTTATATTGTCAATTAAACTCGGTATCAAAGCTCTAATATTATTTTAGATAAGTTAAATATCGTTCATAATATTTTTTAGAAGCTTTTAATAATTTTCTAATAATTATCATAATTTATAATAGTTTTTCAAACACCGGAATCATTTTTAAATGATTTAAATACTAATTAATTCCATCATCATTAATATTTAATAATATTAAAATATTAATGACATACTTGTCAAAATATTAAAGTTATTATTAATAACTTAAAATATTGTTAAATCATCAATATTCTACTTAAATAATTTTTAAAATAATTAAAATCATTTTTAAACTATCACCATTAATATTTAAATATTAATGAATTTATTATCAAAATATTAAAAGTCATTAATTATAACTTAAAATATTTTTAAATCATTTTTTCTCATTTTTAAATCAATAAAACCATTTTTAATTCATTTATTTAATATAATAATTAAATAAATCTATTATCATTAATATTAAATTATTAATAAAAATTACTCAAAAATATTAAAAGTTACATTTTATAACTCAAAATATTTTTAAACACTTTATTCTTATTTAAAATGATTTTTATAATATTAAAATTATTTTTCTCTAATTTATTTAATACACTAATTAATTAAATTAAATATCATTAATATTCAAATAATTATAAATATTAATGAAAAATATCCCAAATAATTAAAAGTTATTTTTTATAATTTAAAATAATTTTTAAAACTATTTTTGTAATTTTTTAGAATTTATTTCTATTTTTAATTAATTTTTGAAAAATCAGAAAATAGAAATTAAATAAATCTTCGCTATAGCCTATAGCGACGCTTTCTGTCGCTGTAGGTGTTCTTGAGGCTCAAGAACACTGACAGTCAGTGTTCAAGGGGTCAACGTTTGACCACGTTTAATTTTCTGTCTATCATGTTTCTGTTTAATCTAAAACTCAGATCTTATAGTATACATGTAGTACTACAATTAAATCAACAATCTAGGTCATACAATAACTCAACAAAGAGATCTGATCCTCCAAAGTCACTGTCAGAGTGTTCCTAGGTTTTTTGGGTAACCCAGAAACCCGAGCAGGTTCATGCTACCACTTTCCAGCCCAATTAAGTTAGTGTTCTGATCTGCGAATCGGTGTTATTAAGGTTCAAACCTATAGTCCTTGTGTCATAGAACATTTACATAACAACACTCCAGTTCAACAACATCCAAAACTCCAGATTAAGCCCAGTCAAAGGCTATCAGAAAACGCGTTCTTACATTTTCTGGAAATTCCAGAAAACAGAAAATGATACCGGATGGTCTACTTTGACCATCCACTACATCCGATCTGTTTGTCGTTTAAGAGATCTAAGGCCATGGATCTAGAGTCCATATTACAGGCTACAACATGCATATAACAACAAAATCAAACCTCTTAAAAACTGACAGATCCGGGCCTTAGAAGATCTTGTCAGACGCTGTTCATGGATTTCTGGGCTACCCAGAAATCACCCTGTCAATCTCGGTCAACGGGTTTTAACCATTAATAACTTACAATCTGGACATGAAATGACTGTGATTCCACTTCCAGATCAAAGACCTCATGTCAGACTATGGATTTAACAATTAAAACAAGAAAAATCATAAACACAGAAAGATGTAGAGCGACTGACATTAGCTTGTCAAACGACTTTAGGGTTCAAGAACAGTTTTTCAAAAACTCCATTTTAAAACCTTTTGATGCTATAGATCTATGATGTATCATCATAGATCATCATATAACATCCTCTAGCATGAATCTAAACACATAAACACGAATATTTTCTTAGTATACAAGATCAAATGGTAAGTTAGGGTTTATACCTCTCTTGTCCAATCTTTGATCTTAGCTCTCTAAATCTGATCTAGGTGTTTCTAGGGGTTATATTGTGACTGATACACTTGTATATTTCGGAGGTTAGAGAGAGAGAGAGAGAGTTGTTGAGAGCTAGAGTGCAAAATAATCAAAATGTTAGACTCTCTCTCTCTCTTTAATATATATAATACTTAGATGCAATGCATGCTGCTGATATAGCCTGTCAATGAGAGGCTGATTTGCTGAGATTTGAGTCACAAAGTTAACAATAGTTGGTCACCAACTCTTAATTTGGCACGATTTGCAAGTTACCTAATAAAAAAAATCCAAAAGGGGTATTTTGGTCATTCTCCTTATAATTTTAATGGCATACTTGACTTTTGCCCAAACCCTTAGGGTTTAACCCTAAGGTTCTAACCCTTAGGTTTTACAACATTAACTTCTAGGATTTTCTAAATTAGGGTTTTAAAATAAAAAATTAAGATAACTAAAATATAATTAGTGTTTTAAATAGAAAATTAATATTTTTTAAGTATAATTAGGGTTTCCTAATTATATAAAAGGTTACTAATCACATTAAAGTTTACTAATCACATTAGGGCTTGCTAATTAGGATTAGGGTTTAGGATTCTCGAATTTAAAATTAGGGTTTCCCGACATTCGATTAAGGTTCCTAACTACGCATTAGGGTTTCTAATCCCTTATTATGGTTTACTAATTTTGTACCATACTCGATCAATCATTGATTAAAATTTCTCGACAGTACAACCACATACTCATCAATATAATTATTTTAATTATATTTTCTATCGAATCCCTATCTGGACTTAGGGTTAGGGTTTCTATTCTCTATTAAGCACAACTTTACTCATATTTCTCAGTCAATACACAAATTGACCACTTCTCTAGACTCGTATCACAGATACTCAGCACAATATTGATAATCAATATCAATATTAAAAAAAAATTATTCGTAAAATTTGAATTATTCAAAATTTCGGGTTATCACGTCATCAATATCTACATCAGGAGAGTTAAAGTCGAATACCTCATCGATACTTACTTCATAATGGTCAGTGCTTTTCTTGTCCTTTGCATTTTTGGCCATCAGACATAGATTTGCTACTTGAGGTTCTTCATCATATCCAGACTCAGGAGTTGTGTCGTTGTCTGAGTCACTCCATGATCCTCCGGCCACAAGACCTTTGTCTTTCTTCTGGAGCCTTTTGTTGCCTTTGAACTCTTTCTTTGGATTTGTTTTCCTTTTTAGCTCTTCTCTAAGAGGTTTGTTGCAGTTTGCAATGAAATGGCCAGGCTTCTTGCAGTTGTACCATAAGTCGTTGATCTGCTTCTGGATGTTGTTGTTGTTGAATCTCTTAGGTTTGCTGCTTCTGCCTTTTCGTATGAACCTTTTGAGTCTTCTTACCAGCATTGCAATATCCTCGTCATCATCTACCTCAGAGTCAAAATCATTTTCAGCATGAGCTTTGGAGATGGTTTCTGTTGCCTTGAGAGTAACTCCTTTGTCCTTCCTTCTTCCTTCATATAGAGTCTCTGCACATTGGGTCAGCTCTAGTTCGTAGGTAAGAAGGTTGCCATAGAGTTGTTGAACTATCATTTCATGGAGGTTCTTTGATTCTCTGATGGAAGTTGTTTTGGCATCCCACTTGCTCAGTAGAGCCCTCATGAACTTTATGATAAGACCTTTGTCTGGATAGATTTTTCCAAAAGCTCGAAGAGAGTTAAGTAGGACATTGAATCTTTCATAAGTAGAAGTGACGTTTTCTCCTGGAACATGGGCGAACATCTTATACTGTTGAGTCAGAAGAGATTTCTTGTTTTCTCTGACTTCTTCTGTTCCTTTGTGCATAATGAGCAATACTTCCCAGACTTCCTTGGCAGTTTTTCTATTGACCACATTCTCGAACAGATCATCTTCTAATGACTGGAACAAAATGTTCTTGGCCTTTTTGTCTAGTTGGACGGCTTTCTTCTCGTTTTCAGTCCATTCTGATTTGATCTTGATTTGAACTATGTTTGGATCATCTGGAGTTGGTGCAAGCTTTGTTGGAACGTAGGGCCCATTCATAACCGTTTCAAATAGCTCTTCATTTATTGAATCCATGTAGGCTTGCATGCGAACTTTCCAGTTAGCAAATTTGTCTATGTTGCACATTGGTGGCTTGCTGCCTCCTCCGGTCTTGGACTCACTTATCAGTTGTGCCATTGGATCTACTCAAGCTTTGTAGGATGATTAAGAGAACCTGCTCTGAGACCAATTGTTAGTTCTCAGAGACACAATAGTTATCTAGAAAGGGGGGTGAATAGATATTTTAAAAACTTTTTCTTTTCAAAATACTTGTCAGATTTGTTAATAAATTAACCACAGTGGAAAATATGATTTGTTTGTCCCCTTTTAAGATAAACCAAGTTTATAGGTGATAAGCAGTTATGATAGATATAGCGGTTATAGCAGATGTATAAAAGACAGAGGAATTTTAAGTGGTTCAGAGTACTCAGGGCTCCTAGTCCACTCTTCTACTCCTCGAGTAGGAAATCCACTAAGGATATCTTTACAATCTTTGAATCACTTAGATTCCTTCAAGATCAGCAGTCTTGGAACTTCTTAGTTCACTTAGAACTCTTCGAGTCCAACAGACTTGGAATACACTTGATGAGAGTTGAGTTCTTGGGTTATGCTACTCAGTTGCAGTTAAGCATACGTTCGAAAGAACTGAGTAGCAGAGCAAACTTTTATTTCTGGATCGTAGAGTTTGAGCGTTGAGTGTTCTTTAGCTTTCGTTGTGTACTTTCTTGCTTGTTGCAACTATGTCTATTTTTCTTATAAAAGAGCCTTTGAAATGTATTCGTTGAAGGCATCCATTGAAGCATTAAATGCATCAGACATTTCTGAGCACCGATGTTGACTTCCTAGAAATTTGATGTTCAGCCGTCTAACCCACTGACACAGCAGACTGCTATCTCACCTAACACCTGAAAAGGTGTTTTCAGCAGGCATACAGTCCTTTCCTTAGCTTCTTCAATACGCTTTCTTTGATATATACTAAGGATGGGTGTTGGATAATTGGGATTCCCGAAAGTCTCAATGTCTATAATCTATTCTTCATTGGTTGTATTTTATCCTTCAGTAAATGTACAAGGCTCGATGCTTCTGATGCTGACAGGAGAGACACTACGATTATGATTGTTGTGTCTTGTCATGCTCGTGCTTGATTCAGCCTGATCAAACTGAACACTACGATTTCTCTTAATCACTGATAGACTACGATCTTTACTTGCTTCTTTTTGTAGACTCTACGTTTCCGAGGGCAGACCACGATTCTTAACTTGGCTCGGCAGATGCTCAGACCAACTCCACGATTCTGAATGTGGCCTTCAAGACAGACTACGATTCTGAAGTAACTTCTTCGATACTCTACGATTCTGCCTTGGCTTTTGCAATCTCTCGGCTGGCTCGTCAGACTACGATTCTGATGAGGCTTATCTATTACATCTTAAAATAGATCAACCTAACAGCTTTGATCTTTTCTTCTATATATTCATTTACAGAATGATAAATATTAAGCATAAATCAACCTAACAATTTTGATCTATCATCTAAGTCATTGTACATATGTTCTTTGAAGGATTTTACACATAAGCATATTTATTTACTTTCAACATCAAATTTTAATATGCAATTCCCAACATGATCATCTCTCAAACTCCACATTGCATTGATCCCTTCTAAACATTCCATTTGTTGTACGTACCCAATTTAAGACTTCTCACCTTGAGAATTCTCAGCGTCTTTATAAGACCCAAATTTTCATAAATAAAGACTAATTTTTCTCGAAATATCATTTTAATATTATGGTGTGGATTTGTTATAATATTATAGTTGTGGGTAATATTTATAAATTTTGCAAAGTATGCAAGTTGTTATAAAATATTCGATTGGTCGGGGAATATTCGTTTTAACAGAAAATATTCGTACGACGACACAATCATTAGTGGACTCCACAACGGAATTATTGTCAGAGTTAGAAAACGACATAACTTTCTTTTATAAAAATAACGGCAAAAATTTTACTGTTAAACTGTTGAAATACCCGGTGGTAAAAGTACAGTAATATGCGTGATTGCATAGTAGCACACGGTATTGATTATTGATGCTTACGTAAGAAATTACTCAGTTATACTCAATTATTGCTACAGTAATTGCTGCATTACTTCTCACGTTACTTGATTCAATTATTGTTAATATTTTATATTATTAAATCAATAATTGAGATGACAAATTATTCATATTATTATCTGCATAATTAACAATGTCTAGAAAATTCTGTCGAGGAAAGGGGTTTGGTCACCTAATTGCGTGTCAATAGGGAGAAATCCTTATCGGAAAACCCCCTCTTTCCTGGGAACGATCTGGTTGTTAATATTCCGAGTTATAATAATGATGAATAAATATTGTTAAAAATATTGAGGGAATTTTATGAAGTATTTGATATAAATTTTTCTTATTTTATGGATCCCCATTCACCCATTTTTTCAAAATAATCGGTAGAAAGTTTTTCGATATATAATAATAATAATAATAATAATAATAATAATAATAATAATAATAATAATAATAATAATAATAATAATAATAATAATAATAGGTGAGGGCCACAGGTGGGGCCCACGTATGTTGAAAAATAAGAATCTGGGGGGCGGGAAATTAAAATGGTGGGTGGTGGAACTTGCCTTAGGTTTGGGTATACATACATATATATATATATATATATATATATATATATATATATATATATTATAAGTTTTTTTTATAAAAAAATAGAATATATTATATTTTATTTAAAGTTTTTGTTTTACTTGAATATTATATTAAAAATCAGTCGTCCGTGATTTTTCATAAGCATCCGTGAATTCACAATGGTTCGTCCGTGAAAATTTCTTACACAGTACCCCTTCCATTCTCCTATAAATAGGATGCTTAGTTTAGAATTAAAAATCACACCAGAATCAGAGAATTTTTCTTCTATAATATTGAGCGTATTTCTTTAAAGTTTTAAGAAGCTTTGAGCGTAGAAAACAGTGAAAGTTTTCTTCAAGAATATCCCCGCTATACCAGTTGAAATACTTTCCTTTTTAAGGTAAGAGATATTTTTTTTAATACTCGTAAGAAATAATATTTTCTTCCATACTTTGTAGTATGTAAGTAATATTATTTCATTTCAGATTCTGAATTTTACACTCATTTTGTTAAGTTTTGGCTTTTATACTCCACAAAATTAGTAGAATATCCTTGATATTTGCGCTTCATCTAGTATCTTTTTATGGAAATATTATTCTGAGCATTCTTGATAAGTTTTAACTTTTTCATGCCGGAGTACTACTCACGGGGTACTATTCACTCGATTACTATTCACCCGGAGTACTATTCATGACAAATATTAATTCCTTTTTGGTCTAAATCATTTTTGATACAATATTATTCTTCAATTTTACTCCACAAAATAGTATCATGTTGACAATTTGGACGTTTTTGAATTCTGGATAAATTAAATTATAAATCTTTAAAAATTTATCCTTTGCTTTCATTTAATTGAATTCTTATATCATTGTCATCATCCTCATGCTTATATTGTTATGAAAGTCATCTTTGGCCCGTAGTGTATAGATGGGCTGTTGATTGGTATGATTATGACTAGGGATCATTCAGTATAATCATGACCTGTAATGTTACAAATGATGTGGTAAATGTCCTTATTGGCCCGTAGTGTATTGATGGATAGTTGTTGACATGATCATGACCATTGGTGATTACACGAATATCTTGGCCCGTAGTGCATGGATAATTCGTGGACGCGATACTAATGAGTACCATTGGCCCGTAGTGCAGGGATGATTCGATGATGTGGATTATTTATTAAGCTGAGTCTCAACGATAAAATTGATGATAAACTCTTAAATCATAGAAGATAGTAGATATCATGCTCTACTTGACTCTTCTAATGGATTGCTTGTTCCGCTGCAGTTAAATTTGATGTTTATTGTATTTTATCAGTTTAACACTGTTGAAGGCTAACGAAAATTTATTCTGCATTATCTTAGTCATAATATTTCTTACTAGGCTAGTTGAGCTCACCCTTTTGCTTTCATTATTCTCTTCAGAAAATGAGAACGTAGCCGGGACTCGTCGGGGAATGGAGTGACAGTCCGAGATGGTTGTTTTAGTAATCCTCACTATTTAGTGTGATAATAAATATAATGAGGAATGAAGTTGAGTTTGGATATTATCTATGAGATAATATTCGTGTAAAAACTCAACTATATTTTTATCGTATTTTACACGATAATTGTATTAATTAATTTAGTATTTGAATTTTGTACTGTGTATTTGGTGACTCAGAATTGGAGATGTATGCCTATTTTGGGGGCATCACAGTTGGTATCAAAGCTTAGGGATATGATCCCTGGCTGGGATGTGAGACAAGAACTAGGAGGAGAGAGACAAGAAAATCCTTTGCTAGTATGACCTATGTAAGACCCCGAATTTTATGAAATGAAAGTATTCAATTTTCTTATAATTATTATTTTATTTAGTAAATGGTTATATTGATAAAAGAATAAAGTTAAGGGTGATATGTGAAAAATTTTCAAAGTAAGCAAGTTGATATAATATATTCGTTGTGTCGGGGAATATTCTTTTTGTCAGAGAATATCCGTACGACTACACCATCATTGGTGGACCCCATAACGGAATAAATGTCGGAGTTAGAAAACGACAGAAATATCTTTTTATAAAAATAACGGTGAAAGTTTTACCGTTAAACTGTTGAAATACTCGGTGGTAAAAGTACAGTAATAAGCGTGATTGCATAGTAGCACACGGTATTGATTATTGATGCTTACGTAAGAAGTCACTCAGTTTATTCTATTATTGCTACAGTAGTTTCTGCATAATATCTCTCATATTATTGATTCAATTATTGTCAATGTATCATCTACATAATATTTTATATTATTAAATCAATAATTAAGACGATAAAGTTATTCATATTATTATTTGTAATATTGACGATGTCTAGAAAGTTCTGTCGAGGAGATGTTTGGTCACTTAATTGCGCGCCAATAAGAAGAAATCCTTATCGAAAAGTCCACTCTTTCCTGGGAATGATCTGGTTGTTAAATTTTGTGAGTTGTAATATTAATGATTAATAATTGTTAATATATTAAAAATGTGTTTATTGAAGATAAGTGAATTACAAAAGTAAAAGGGGAATAATGTAAACTTGAAAAACTTTAGGGTACCAAAGTGTAATAAGTAAATCAATCTGGACCGTCGGTGGTAGTTTTAATAGTACAACAATCTGGACCGTCGATGGTGGTTTTAATAGTAAATCAATCTAGACCGTCGATGGTGGTTTTAATAGTAAATCAATCTGGACCGTCGGTGGTGGTTTTAATAGTAAATCAATCTGGACCATTGATGGTGGTTTTAATAGTAAATCAATCTGGACCGTCGGTGGTGATTTTAATAGTAAATCAATCTGGACCGTCGGTGGTGGTTTTAATAGTAAATCAATCTGGACCGCAGGTGGTGGTTTTAATAAATCAATCTGGACAGTCGGTTGTGGTTTTAATAGTAAATCAATACGGACCGTCGGTTGTGGTTTTAATATTAATCAATATGGACCGTCCGTTTTAATAGTAAATCAATCTGGATCGTCCGTGAATTAGTTATTATTTAGTCTATTTTCCTATAAATAGAAGCTTAATTCTTCTTTCCTTCACATCAATTCACTAAGACTCACAAGAGAAGCTATAGAGAGAGAAACAATAGAGAGAAAGAAGAAGAGTATTCTGCTACTTCACTATTGCAGTATCCAGTCTTCTACTAAGATAAAGGATATTATTGGTTGTATTCGTAAGGGATATTATTTGTTGTATTCGTAAGGGATATTATTTATTGTATTCGTAAGGGGGTATTATTTCTTTCGTACTCATAAGGAATACTATTTTTCGTATTCATCCTTTAATATGTCGGAATAATTTGTCTACGCGGATTACGTACCGCATGACAGGTGAAAATCTATTTGCAGTTTCGTATATTATTTCTTTTCATATTCTTAAATCTAAACTTACTATGATAAGTATTGCTTCTATAAACCCTGAAATTGGTGAAATATCCTTGAGTTTTGCGCTTCATCTAGTATCGTTTCATTGGAATATTGATATGAGCTTTTTATTAGATATCAATATTGTCACCTGGGGTACTATTCACGGGTTACTATTCACCCGATTACTATTTAATCGAATATTATTCACTTGGCTATTTGGGACACTTTTCATGTTAGGGTACTATTCACATGATACTATTTACGGGGTACTATTTACCCAAAGAATTTATATCTTTTATATTCAAATTATTTTTGATACATGGATATTATTCTTGAATTTTACTCCACAAAGCAGTATCATGTTGATAATTTGGATATTTTAAACTCTGGATAAAGTTAAAGTCTTTAATATTTATCATTGATTTTGTATTATTAATTCTTATATCATTGTCATCATCCTCATGCTTATATTGTGATGAAAGTCATCTTTGACTTACGTGCAAAAATGGACTGTTGATTGGTATGATTATGACCAGGGATCATTCGGTATAATTATGACCCGTAATGTTACAAATGATTTGGTAAAAGTCCTCATTGACCCGTAGTGCATTGATGGACAGTTGTTGGTACGATTATGACCAGGGATTATTCGGTATAATCATGACCATTGATGAAAACACGAATATCCTTTAGCCGTAGTGTATGAATAATTCGTGGTCATGATACTAATGAACATCCTTGGCCCGTAGTGCATGGATAATTCAGTAATGTGGATTAATTATTGAGCTGAGTCTCATTAATGAAATATTAATTCATGGATGTGATAATAATGAATATCCTTGGCCCGTAGTGCATGGATAATTCGTGATCGTGATACTAATGAATATCTTTGGCCCGTAGTGCATGGATAATTCTGTGATGTAGATTAATTATTAAGTTGAGTCTCAACAATGAAATATTAATTCATGGATGTGATAATAATGAATATCCTTGGCCCGTGGTGCATGGATAATTCATGGATGTGATACTAACGAATATCTTTGGCCGTAATGTAAAGATAAATTTATTAGTATGATTATAAACAGGAACTGTGATTTGGTATAACCATAATCTTTGATGTTTCAGGTAAAGACAGGTTATGAAAATTGTCTTCATCCTGTATGAGAAAAGAAATTTAGAACTACAATTATGATTATGAGTTATTCACATGATTAATATTACAGGGTTAAAACATTGTTGGTGGACTTTTAACATGGAGAAGATAATAGACTTTATGGTCTATTTGACTCTTCTAATGGATTGCTCATTCTGCTACAACTATGGTTGAAAAGTTTTATCATCTACCATATGTTCTAAATCTCTGATTCATTACTGATGAAGGCTATTGATAATTTAATTATCTTTAGTCATGATATTCTTTACTGGGCTAGTTGTGCTCACCCTTTTGCTTCACAATTCCCTTCAGGTAATAAGAGTGTAGCTGGGTCGAGCGAGGGTAACAGGGGATGTAACATTCTATAATTTTAAAGTGTTATAATAAATATTTATTGATTTATATAAATATTTAATGGATAGGTTTATTGATTGAATAATTAATTGTTCAATTTGAGTGATGTGATGTATTTAATTATTTGTTGAATAAATAATCAGATAAATAATTAAATAGTAAATATTAAATATTTATTGGCAATATTAAATATTTATTTAATTATATGGCAATTTAAATGGATGTGATTTAATTAATTATTTGTTGTGTAATTAATTAAGGAGCTAAATAAATTAGTTGTTATGAGATTTTATAATAATTATTAATTTAATAAGCTAGAGAGCTTATAATGATTTTAAATAAATAATAATATTTTAAATGAGAAATTGTAGTTTAAAATATTAGTTGGTTAAATGAAGTTATAATTGTAAAAGAAATTATAATTATTTATGTGATTAAAGTAATTTAATGGATTAATGTTTTATTTATTTAATTAAATAAAGTGTGACTAATAACCTTGCTATAAATGAGTTATTAAAATAAATTAAAGGAATTTAATTTAGTTTTGGCCAAACAAGTTTTAATGCATATTAAGTCTTTAATTTAATGGTGTTTTACCAATCAAGGTATAAGGATTAATTGATTTATTTTAATTAGGTTTACCAAACAAGGTGTAAGAGTTAATGAGTTATTTTTATTATGTTAGCCAAACAAGCCTTAGGGCTTTTGATTTTTAAAAAGTTAGATAACTGATGTCAGTTATACATATATTAATATTATATACTTAATACCTATATTATTATTAGTGTGCGTTATATCTTTTTGTTAGTACGTAAGTTAGAATAGAGTTAGGAGAAAGACTCAGAAGAAGAAGAGAGGAGAAGAAGAAGAATACAGAGAAAAATTGAGATAATTCTAGAGAAATTGTGACAAGAATTGAGGAAAAAGAAGTCTTGTTATCATCTTTTTAAACAAAGTTATCATCTTCTAGGATACAAGGTATCATGTAAACTCTTTTATTTTTCAAAAGTTTTAGTTGTCTTCTCTTCCAAAAATTCTCTGAAAATTTTTTGTGAAGGATAAATTGTGTGTGGTATATGGTTTTGTATGTTAAATTATTTGTTATAAAAATTATTTTTCATAAGTTATATATAGGAATAGTCAATTAATTCATGTATGTATGTAATTTGTGAAGAAACCCATATTACAGTGAGTTTATATGAATATATATGAACATGGCTTAGTTTACAATAGAAATTAAGGTTTAAGTAGTTGTTCAATTGATAAATTGATTATGGAAATTGATAAAGTATGTATAATCATAACTATGATGTTTTGAAATTTCTGTTTTTATTGAAAAACAAAATCACAGTGTTGATTTTCATTAAAAATTGTCAACAATGGAGTTTTGCCAAAAAACATTGAAATCGGGTGTTGTAAATTTGATGTTTATGTTGTTTAGATGACTAGAAACGCGTTAGAAAGTATTAGATTATGTTTATGTAAACCTATTTACTCATTGGGTAGTTTGGTATGGTTGTTAGCAAAGAGTTTGAAGGCCTAATTTGGCTTTTCGTAGTGTTCTAGAGCTAAAATCGCATAATAGCAGCAGTGACCCCTGCCCCGGCGGGCCCCCCTAGTGCAAAAACCCCCGCCCCGGCGGGGGGGTGTTTTGTAAAGCCAAAATTTTGAAAAAAAAAACTGACCGGACGTAGTTTACTAAAATGAGTATAACTTTTTCATACGAACTCTGATTGATGCGATTCAAGATGATTCGGAACGAGGACGAATAGGCCTATAACTTTTATTCTTTAAGTGTTTCAATTTGAAATCGTTATGAAGGGTCAAAACGGCTATCTTTAGGACTGTTGTGTATTTGGAGGCCATCAGAAGGCGTCGGAATGCGCAGATACAAGTGCAATCCTTTGTGTATTAGTATAACCTAATGATAACATGTTAGGCATGTAATAGGATGTTGTATCAAGTTGTTAATGTGTATATAGTGCAATGGCATGATCACTTAAGTAGTTGTAATAAAGCTAAATAGTGATGTTCATGAAAAGATGCGATTTTGTTAGTAAGCTATATGAATCTAATGTTAGTATAACTAATGTGTATTGTCAATACATAAGATATGTGTAGGACCTTTGGTGAATGTGAGTAGTGATTGTTTAACCTACACGATGAATGTATTAGTTATGTGTTAATGACTAACTATGTCACGATGACATATGTATATAGGATATTGTGATTCAAATTGATTCGGTTTAGCCTACGAACAAGGCAAGTTCTCTAACTCAAAACTTCATTGTGCGAGTTTAAATTCATTTGGTACATTATTGTTTTCAAATTCAATTACAATTGCTGCAAGTTGCTACCTCTACATTTTCGTAGAGCGAGATTGTCTATTATTGAGTAGGTCATTGTATTTAGTTACTCATGACGATGCAAGATTTCTAATCCTTTATCTTATTGAACTAATTATTGTTTTCAATTCGATTACCTTATAATGATGCAAGCTGTCTAAACTTTGGTTTGATGTTGAACAAATTATTCTTGTATTACACTTGTTGTTTAGCATGCATAAATAAATTGATATGCATGTTTAGTATTCAATTCTAATTAACCTTGGCTTAGTATTGTTAAAGCAAGGTATGCTATAGTTATTCAAATTGTATGCTATTAGATTATTCCTAATGCATGACTTTAGTTTACTATGATTGATTCAATCACTATTATTCTATAGTATAGTGTTATTGGTCTTATTCAACTACTCCTTAGTTGATGTTCGTTAAATTCCAAATTTCCTTGAATGTTTATCCAAACCAAACTTACTTTGGTGCGGACTTGTATTCTAAATACTGAGATGAACAACTCTTTTAATAGAGGTTTACGCTTAGCGTTGAAATGGTTGTGCACAATACATTGTACGAAGGGTTGATCCCCCTAAGTACATGAAGTCCTTACAGTCTTATGACTGTTAAAGTTTAGGTTGAAAGATTACTTATAACTGTGGACATGATTCGTGGTCATTAGACCCTCAGTAATTGATTAAAGTTTTCAGAAAGTAATAGAATTTATTGTTCAGTTCTATTAAACCTAATATTGGCAAATGATGTAAAGTTAAATGATTTATCTATTATTATTTCAAGTGGGCTTTGTTTGCTCACTCTTGCCTGTAAACTTTCTTACAGCTAAGGTTGAAACTGGTGATGTACCTAGCACCAGTAAAGGGAAAGAAAAGATGAATCAATGCTGAAGACCTGTAATAGATTGAATAGTTTATTTTCAGACTTGTTTAAAGATTGTAATGAATGATATTTTAATTATTCCGCATGAATGAATGAATGTTTGTAAAGGTTAGATAACCTGGGAGATTTATTTAAATTTAATCCTGTATGGGCAGGTTTTATTTATTTAATTTTATTATAATTGGGTAGTTAGAAATGAATGTTTTGATTACGTGAACACCAAATCTTGAGGAAATGGAGTACCAGGATTTGGGGGTGTCACAGGTTGGTATCAAAGCTTTAGGTTATGAACCTTAGGTGGGGGGAAAAGCCTTAGGAAGTAACCTTTTGAAAAGATAGTGGAGTTAACTCTTATCGAGTTTTAAGAAAGAAGTAATAAAATACTTATGTGCTTATGTGTTTATGTTTATGTACTCGTGAGTGTCGAGTAGTAATGATTATTAATTAAAACTTTAAAACTTTGTTGTCAGGATGACTAATGTTGGAGAGTCCAGTCAGACTAGGGAGGAGGGACCTCAAATGTCTATAGAGGAGGAACCTCGCGATGTTCAGGTAGTTTGGGAACAACTATTGTCACGGGAGTCAGCCCCGTTGGTCACAGTAGTTGAGGATGAGGATGATGATGTAGAGACAGACGAGGAGGATCCCATTGAGTTACCCCAGGAGGATGAGGATGACGAGGATGAGGAGGAAAGGATTCCGCTGAACTCGATAGCTGGCCGTGTATATGATGAAGTGCACGACCTTAACGTGGAACTACAAGATACAGTGGAGGAGTTGCAGGAGATAGTAGCTGAACAACAGACTACAATTACACAAAAAGACGGCGAGATCCAGGATCGTGATGAACGACTGACAAACGCCGAGGAGAAACTAACACAGACTGAAGGAGAGAAGGAACAATTGATCGAGATGGTTACTGAACTAAAGAGCAGGCTGAGAGAAGAAGCGGCTAAGAGGGCAAGAGCTGAAGATGCATACGAGGAAGCTTATCAACGAACTGGAAGAGCAGTAAGGAGCTCACAGGCAAAAAGGATGAAGATGGAAGAAATGGTCAAAGTATTCGACACCGCAATTAATCGAGCTCAAGATCGAGTTATGGGATATCCGATTCAGTTCGAGACGCTGCCATCATTTGTGTTAGATCGAAGAACGATGTTTCAAGTTATGGAGGAAGAACGTGATAGGGCTAAGAAGTATCTTAATAGATCATCGTAGAAAGTGTGCCTGTAATGCACGTAATATGTATTAAATAATATGTAAATCCCTAGTGTTAAGTAACCATGGGATATGATAATAATGGTGTTGTCCTGAAACTTTTGTAGTTCAGGAAAGGATGTAGATAGTAGAGATGCTATTGTGTTATGTTTTCAAAAAGTTTATGAATAAATAAAAGTTATTATTTTATTCAAAGTGTTATGTGCTATGTGGTTATTTCTTTTGTAGAGGCAAGTTAATTAGAAATACTTAAAGAAGTTGAGTAATGGTCTAATAGATGTTTTATTTTAAACAGAAAATGCCTCCCAGACGTCAACCAACACGACAGAGAACCACCGAGGAAGCTAACGACAATGTTGATGCGAATCCCGTTCAACAACTAGTGACACTATTGACAGGAGCGTTGCAGAATCAACCTCAAAACCATGGTACAACGTTTAAGGAGTTTAAGGCGGTTGGACCACCTGAATTCCGTGGGTCCATGAATCTAGTTGAAGCTCAAACCTGGATTATGGAGATAGAGAAGGTGTTCGATGTCGCTAGGGTAGGGGATGACCAGAAGACGGCTTTCACAACTTTCATGTTGAAAGCAGAAGCTAGTTATTGGTGGCAGGCCAATAAAACTCGTGAAGGGCCAGGAGTGATGACCTGGGATAGGTTTAAGGAGTTGTTCTTCGAGACCTATTTCCCGGAGAGTTCAAAGAGTCAGCTGGAAGTACAGTTTCTGGAGCTGAAGCAAGGGATGATGTCGGTATCCGAGTATGCCGCAAAATTCAACGAATTGGCGAGGTTTGTGCCATATCAGGTTAGCACAGACGAACGCAAGGCAAAGAGGTTTGAACAGGGACTGAAGCCCTAGCTGTACAGTAGGGTTTCCCTGTTCCAGTTGAAGACATTTGTAGCAGTAATGGAGAAAGCAGTACTTGCCAAAGGTGGAGGCGAGGCGGTAACAAAATTCAACCAGGAACAAAAGAAGAAGAAGAATGAAAATGAGATGAAGAGTGGAGGTGGTAGCGGTGGAAACAACAACAACAACAACAACAACAACAACAACAACTTGAAGAGAAAGTGGAATGGAAGTATGGGTACTGGAAACCAGCAGGGTAACCAGCAGAATAAGAAGTTTGAAGTGTGTGCGACATGTGGGAAGTTTCACAAGGGAGCGTGTTTGATGGGGAAATGAGTTTGCTACAAATGTGGCCAGGAGGGTCACATCGCCCCAAATTGCACTCAATCAAAGAAGAATGTGTGCTTCACGTACGGATCTAAGGTTCACTTTGCTCGTGAATGTCCTAAGAAGAAGGAGGGAGTGACAACCAGAAACAATGGAGGAGGTAACAATGGAGGTACGTGGGCTATTACAGGACCTGCAGCATCAAACAAACCCACAGCCAGAACCTTCAACATGACTGTGCAAGATACTGTGCAATCAAAGGATGTGGTGTCAGGTATTATCCCAATCAATGATATTGATGCATATGTATTATTTGATTCGGGTGCTACTTGCTCGTTTATATCTGATGAATTTGCTAAGAGGTTAGAATTGCCTAGAGAAGAACTGAATTTTCTTTTGAACATAGAAATTGCGAATAAGGAAATAATCCCTGTTAGGTTCGTTTACAAGAACTGTAGGGTGAACATTAAGGGGAATATCTTGTTAGTAGATTTGATTTCGATTAGACTCGGGGAATTTGATGTAATTTTGGGAATAGATTGGTTGTTCAATTATGGAGCAGTAATTGACTGCCAAAAGAAGTGTGTAAACCTTATGACTCCGTCAAAGGTAGTATTTTATGGTAGCAAGTCGCCAAGACAAATGAAATGTCTGATGACTATGCAGGCCAAGAAGTTGTTGAGTCAAGGTTGTGTGGGCTATTTAGCTTACATAGTCGATACTCAAAAGAAAGGTGTGAAATTAGAAGAAATACCGGTAGTGAAAGAATTTGAAGACGTGTTTCCAGAAGATTTGCCAGGACTTCCGTCGGACAGAGAAATTGAATTCGTGATCGACTTAGTACCGGGAACAGCACCGATATCAAAGGCTCCGTACAGAATGGCTCCGATAGAAATGAAGAAACTGATGGTACAGTTGCAAGAACTGCTAGACAAGAAATATATTCAACCAAGTGTATCGTCGTGGGGAGCGCCAGTTTTATTCGTGAAGAAGAAGGACGGGTCAATGCGTCTTTGCATTGATTACAGGGAGTTAAACAAAGTCACTATTAAAAACAAATACCCGTTGCCAAGAATAGATGACTTGTTTGACCAGTTGAAGGGTGCTAAATACTTTTCGAAAATTGATTTGAGAAGTGGATATCACCAGTTGAAAGTGAGGAAGGAGGATATACCACGAACGGCATTCAGAACTCGGTATGGACATTACGAGTTTCTGGTGATGTCTTTTGGTTTAACCAATGCACCTGCTGCGTTCATGGATTTGATGAACAGGGTGTTTAAACCATTCTTAGACAAGTTTGTAGTGGTATTCATCGACGACATTCTAGTGTATTCCAAAACTCAAGAAGAACACGTAGAACACTTACGTTTGACATTGGAGACACTAAGAAAGGAAAAGTTGTACGCGAAATTCTCTAAATGTGAATTTTGGCTCGATCGTGTACAATTTTTGGGTCATGTTATTGACAAGGAAGGGATTTCAGTGGATCCATCGAAAGTGGAAGCTGTAATCAATTGGGAACAACCAAGAACACCGTCAGAAGTGAGGAGTTTCTTGGGATTGGCTGGTTATTATAGAAGATTTATTCAAGATTTTTCTAAGATAGCCACTCCGTTAACAAATTTGACAAGGAAAACTGTAAAATTCGTGTGGACGGAGAAATGTGAAGAAAGTTTTCAAGATTTAAAGAAGAAGCTAAGTGTAGCACCTGTGTTGACGTTACCAGACGATACAGGAAATTTTGTGGTGTATAGTGATGCCTCACACAAAGGGTTGGGTTGTGTTCTTATGCAGAATGACAAAGTTATTGCGTATGCATCAAGACAATTGAAAGATTATGAGAAAGGGTATCCGACTCATGATTTGGAATTGGCTGCAGTTGTGTTTGCTCTGAAGATATGGAGACACTATCTTTATGGAGAGAAATGTGAGATCTACACAGACCACAAAAGTCTGAAGTATATTTTCACTCAGAAAGATTTGAACCTGCGTCAGAGAAGGTGGATGGAACTGATAAAAGATTAAGATTGTGAGATCTTTTATCATCCGGGCAAACTGAATGTGGTAGCTGATGCTTTAAGCAGGAAAGGTAGGGAGAAGTTGATGCTGATTACAACTCAGGAGGAGCTCATTTCAGCAATGACAAAACTGGAGCTGGAGATCAAATTTCCAAAGGAATCTGACGAACAATTATTTCAGATAGAAGCTGGTCCAACTTTAATGGACAAAGTGAAGAGTGCCCAACTACAAGACGAAGAGTGTGCGAAAATCAAAGAGAATTTGATTGAAGGCGGTAATGTAAAATACAAGATCAACACCGAAGGGTTACTACGGTTTGAGGGAAGGATCTGGGTTCCAGCAGCACCAGAACTGAAAGAAGAAATTTTGATCGAAGCTCATAGCTCAAAATATTCAATTCATCCAGGGAGCACGAAAATGTATCAAGATTTGCGCTGACATTTTTGGTGGCCAAATATGAAAAGGGACGTCGCAGAATGTGTAGCGAAGTGCTTAACATGTCAGAGAGTAAAGGCCGAACATCAAAGACCCAGCGGGTTACTTCAACCGTTGGAAATACCAGAATGGAAGTGGGAACACATCACGATAGATTTTGTGGTGGGTCTTCCAACTACTCAGAGAGGATGCGATACGATTTGGGTGATAGTGGATAAACTGACGAAGTCAGCGCACTTTTTACCAATAAAGATTAGGTTCAGTCTTGATCAGTTGGCAAGATTGTACATTAAGGAAATTGTTTCGAGACATGGGGTGCCAGTATCAATAGTGTCTGATAGAGATCCGTTGTTTACATCGAATTTCTGAAAGAGACTACAAGAATGCATGGGGACTCAATTGCGAATGAGTACGGCTTATCATCCACAAACAGATGGCCAAAGTGAAAGAACGATTCAGACATTGGAGGATATGCTGAGAGCATGCATCATGGATTTTAAAGGAAGCTGGGAAGATCAACTACCATTGGTGGAATTTTCTTATAACAATAGTTATCAAGCGAGCATCGGCATGCCACCTTACGAAGCATTGTACGGCAGAAAGTGAAGAACTCCACTGTGATGGGATGAAGTCGGTGAACGCCAACTGTTAGGACCAGAACTGGTACAATAAACTGCTGAAGTTATCAAAATCATCAGAACAAGGTTGGTAGCAGCTCAAGACAGACAGAAAAAGTATGCTGATCAACACAGACAAGATCGTGCATTTGACGTAGGAACTTTTGTATTCCTAAAAGTTTCTCCCTGGAAGGGAAAAATTCGTTTCGGTAAGAAGGGAAAACTAAACCCAAGGTTTATTGGACCATTTGAAGTGCTGTGAAGAGTGGGAGAAGTAGCTTACGAGGTAGCTCTACCTCCAGAGTTGGAAAACATTCATAATATTTTTCACATTTCGGTGTTACGACCATATAAACCCGACTACAAGCATGTGATCGAGTATGAACCGTTGCAGTTCGAGAAAGATTTATCTTATGAAGAGGTTCCTATCCAGATAGTAGACAGGAAAGAACAAGTGCTCAGGAATAAAGTGATACCTTCTGTGAAGGTGATATGAAGGAACCACAACGCTGAAGAAGCTACGTGGGAACTCGAAGAGAAAATGATGAAAGATTATCCTGAGTTATTTGTTTAATCCGTGTCTTCGATTCTGGGGACAGAATCTTTGTAAGTAGGGAAAAATGTAACGAATGATTTGTTTGAATTGTGATTCTGAGGACTGAATCCTTGTAAGGAGGGAATGATGTAACATTCTATAAATTTAAAGTGTTATAATAAATATTTATTGATTTATATAAATATTTAATGGATAGGTTTATTGATTGAATAATTAATTGTTCAATTTGAGTGATGTGGTGTATTTAATTATTTGTTGAATAAATAATCAGATAAATAATTAAATAGTAAATATTAAATATTTATTTAATTATATGGCAATTTGAATGGATGTGATTTAATTAATTATTTGTTGTGTAATTAATTAAGGAGCTAAATAAATTAGTTGTTGTGAGAATTTATAATAATTATTAATTGAATAAGCTAGAGAGCTTATAATGATTTTAAATAAATAATAATATTTTAAATGAGAAATTGTAGTTTAAAATATTAATTGATTAAATGAAGTTATAATTGTAAAAGAAATTATAATTATTTATGTGGTTAAAGTAATTTAATGGATTAATGTTTTATTTATTTAATTAAATAAAGTGTGACTAATAACCTTGCTATAAAGGAGTTATTAAAATAAATTAAAGGACTTTAATTTAGTTTTGGCCAAACAAGTTTTAATGCATATTAAATCTTTAATTTAATGGTGTTTTACCAATCAAGGTATAAGGATTAATTGATTTATTTTAATTAGGTTTACCAAACAAGGTGTAAGAGTTAATGAGTTATTTTTATTATGTTAGCCAAACAAGCCCTAGGGCTTTTGATTTTTAAAAAGTTAGATAACTGATGTCAGTTATACATATATTAATATTATATACTTAATACATATATTATTATTAGTATGCGTTATATCTTTTTGTTAGTACGTAAGTTAGAATAGAGTTAGGAGAAAGACTCAGAAGAAGAAGAGAGGAGAAGAAGAAGAATACAGAGAAAATTTGAGATAATCCTAGAGAAATTGTGACAAGAATTGAGGGAAAAGAAGTCTTGTTATCATCTTCTTAAACAAAGTTATCATCTTCTAGGATACAAGGTATCATCTAAACCCTTTTATTTTTCAAAAGTTTTAGTTGTCTTCTCTTCCAAAAATTCTCTGAAAAATTTTTGTGAAGGATAAATTGTGTGTGGTATATGGTTTTGTATGTTAAATTATTTGTTATAAAAATTGTTTTTCATAAGTTATATATAGGAATAGTCAATTAATTCATGTATGTATGTAATTTGTGAAGAAACCCATATTACAGTGAGTTTATATGAATATATATGAACATGGCTTAGTTTACAATAGAAATTAAGGTTTAAGTAGTTGTTCAATTGATAAATTGATTATGGAAATTGATAAAGTATGTATAATCATAACTATGATGTTTTGAAATTTCTGTTTTTATTGAAAAATAAAATCACAGTGTTGATTTTCATTAAAAATTGTCAACAATGGAGTTTTGCCAAAAATATTGAAATCGGGTGTTGTAAATTTGATGTTTATGTTGTTTAGATGACTAGAAACGCGTTAGAAAGTATTAGATATGTTTATGTAAACCTATTTACTCATTGGGTAGTTTGGTATGGTTGTTAGAAAGGAGTTTGGAGGCCTAATTTGGCTTTTCGTAGTGTTCTAGAGCTAAAATCGCATAATAGCAGCAGTGACCCCCGCCCTGGCGGGCCCCCCTAGTGTAAAAACCCCCGCTCCGGCGGGGGGTGTTCTGTTAAGCCAAAATTTTGAAAAAAAAACACTGACCGGACGTAGTTTACTAAAATGAGTATAACTTTTTCATACGAACTCTGATTGATGCGATTCAAGATGATTCGGAACGAGGACGAATAGGCCTATAACTTTTATTCTTTAAGTGTTTCAATTTGAAATCGTTATGAAGGGTCAAAATGGCTATCTTTAGGACTGTTGTGTATTTAGAGGCCATCGGAAGGCGTCGGAATGCGCAGATGCAAGTGTAATCCTTTGTGTATTAGTATAACCTAATGATAACATGTTAGACATGCAATAGGATGTTGTATCAAGTTGTTAATGTGTATATAGTGCAATGGCATGATCACTTAAGTAGTTGTAATAAAGCTAAATAGTGATGTTCATGAAAAGATGCGATTTTGTTAGTAAGCTATATGAATCTAATGTTAGTATAACTAATGTGTATTGTCAATACATATGATATGTGTAGGACCTTTGGTGAATGTGAGTAGTGATTGTTTAACCTACACGATGAATGTTTTAGTTATGTGTTAATGACTAACTATGTCACGATGACATATATATATATAGGATATTGTGATTCAAATTGATTCGGTTTAGCCTACGAACAAGGCAAGTTCTCTAACTCAAAACTTCATTGTGCGAGTTTAAATTCATTTGGTACATTATTGTTTTCAAATTCAATTACAATTGCTGCAAGTTGCTACCTCTACATTTTCGTAGAGCGAGATTGTCTATTATTGAGTAGGTCATTGTATTTAGTTACTCATGACGATGCAAGATTTCTAATCCTTTATCTTATTGAACTAATTATTATTTTCAATTCGATTACCTTATAATGATGCAAGCTGTCTAAACTTTGGTTTGATGTTGAACAAATTATTCTTGTATTACACTTGTTGTTTAGCATGCATAAATAAATTGATATGCATGTTTAGTATTCAATTCTAATTAACCTTGGCTTAGTATTGTTAAAGCAAGGTATGCTATAGTTATTCAAATTGTATGCTATTAGATTATTCCTAATGCATGACTTTAGTTTACTATGATTGATTCAATCACTATTATTCTATAGTATAGTGTTATTGGTCTTATTCAACTACTCCTTAGTTGATGTTCGTTAAATTCCAAATTTCCTTGAAAGCTTATCCAAACCAAACTTACTTTGGTGCGGACTTGTATTCTAAATACTGAGATGAACAACTCTTTTAATAGAGGTTTACGCTTAGTGTTGAAATGGTTGTGCACAATACATTGTACCAAGGGTTGATCCCCCTAAGTACATGAAGTCCTTATAGTCTTATGACTATTAAAGTTTAGGTTGAAAGATTACTTATAACTGTGGACATGATTCGTGGTCATTAGACCGTTTTCAGAAAGTAATAGAATTTATTGTTCAGTTCTATTAAACCTAATATTGACAAATGATGCAAAGTTAAATGATTTATCTATTATTATTTTAAGTGGGCTTTCTTTGCTCACTCTTGCCTGTAAACTTTCTTACAGCTAAGGTTGAAACTGGTGATGTACCTAGCACCAGTAAAGGGAAAGGAAAGATGAATCAATGCTGAAGACCTGTAATAAATTGAATAGTTTATTTTCAGACTTATTTAAAGATTGTAATAAATGTTATTTTAATTATTCCGCATGAATGAATGAATGTTTGTAAATGTTAGATAACCTAGGAGATTTATTTAAATTTAATCCTGTATGGGTAGGTTTTATTTATTCAATTTTATTATAATTGGGTAGTTAAAAATGAATGTTTTGATTACGTGAACACCAAATCTTGAGGAAATGGAGTACCAGGATTTGGGGGTGTCACAGGAAAATAGAACAATGGTTTATAACTGTTGAGGTTTTCCTTAAAACAGTATAAAAATAATTTTATTGAGAATTTTAGATAAGTGTGTCGTATTTTATACGTCATTTTAACTGTTGATTTTGGTGAACTGAATAGGGTGAGGTGAACTCAACTTTGGAGGGGTGTTTTGCCACTATCATACAAAATGTCTAATGACCTACGACTTCATGTTATCATAAGATAGGGTTGTGCACATCCATTTGCTGATTATATCTACGAGCATTACCTATATAATCTTGGAGTTTGGTTGAAATATAATTCTCAATTGGAGACAAGGGAGATAATTATATGTCAAGAGAAGACTCACCATTGGAAAGAACATGATAGCAATCTTCTAGTTTTTCTTTGGGGTCTATTTGGTCAACCAAGGATAATCCTCGAGTCATATGGTATCTATTATAACTTAGATGCATTGTTTCCCATGTACGAAGGTTTCCTTGAGCATTTTCCAAAGATTTTAATTTCTAAAAAAGTTATTGACTGTACCTTTATGTAAGGTACCATTGTAAGGTATCACTGTGAGGTACTATCCAAGTAAAGGGATAAGAGTCACAGTTAGTATCCACAGCATATGTGTTGTCGTATTTTGCACGACAGTTGTATGAGGAAGTTTGTAGTCGGGGAACGGAGTCATGGTCCGAGATGGTTGTTATAGTAGTCCTCACTATTCTATGAAATAGTGTGATAATAAATGTAATGAGGACTCCATTTGAGTTTGAATACTGTCTAGAAGACAATATTCGTGTAAAAACTCTCAGCTACGCTTTTGTCGTATTGTATAAAAGAAGTTTGTATTTGATTCTGTACCGTGTATTTGGCGACTCAGAATGGGTCGTGTAAACCTATTTTGGGGGAGTCATAAATGGTATCAGAGCTTAGGGATATGGTCTCTGGCGGAGATCCGGGATTATAACTAGAAGGGGAGAGACAAGTAATATCATTCGTTAATGTGTGTCCTACCTATGCTGAATTTTCTTACTTAAATTGATAAATTGTGATATGTCAATTAACCTTTGTTTTGAAGTTGTATTCTAGAATGATATCTGAAATACAGGAGATAAGCAATAGAAAAATCATGATGACATAAAAGATTGATTCTGAAATAAAAGTAAGGTATTGTCAACTCTTCGAACTACTAGGTACGTAAATTTCGAGGGTGAAATTTCATAAGGAGGGGAGATTGTAAGACCCCAAATTTTATGAAATAAAACTATTCAATTTTCTTATAATTATTATTTTATTTAGTTAATGGTTAAATTGATAAATGGTTAAAGTTAAGGGTGATGTGTGAAATTTTTTCAAAGTAAGCAAGTTGATATAAAATATTCGTTGTGTTGGGGAATATTCGTTTGGTCGGGGAATATTATTTTTGTCAGGGAATATCCGTACGACTACACCATCATTGGTGGACCCCACAACGGAATAACTGTCAAATTTAGAAAATGACAGAAATATCTTTTTATAAAAGTAACGACGAAAGTTTTACCGTTAAACTGTTGAAATACCCGGTGGTAAAAGTACAGTAATACGCGTGGTTGCATAGTAGCACACGATTTTAATTATTAAAGCTTACGTAAGAAGACACTCAGTTTATTCAATTATTGCTACAGTAGTTGCTGCATAATATCTCTCATATTATTGATTCAATTATTGTCACAGTATCATCTGCATAATATTTTATATTATTAAATCAATAATTAAGACGACAAAGTTATTCATATTATTATTTGTAATATTGACGATGTCTAGAAAGTTCTGTCGATGAGAGGTTTGGTCACCTAATTGCGCGCCAATAGGGTGAAATCCTTATCGGAAAGTCTCCTCTTTCCTGGGATTGATCTGGTTGTTAAATATTATGAGTTGTAATATTAATGATAAATAATTGTTAATATATTAAAAATGTGTTTATTGAAGATAAGTAAATTACAAAAGTTAAAGGGGAATAATGTAAACTTGGAAAACTTTGGGGGTACCAAAGTGTAATAAGTAAATCAATCTGAACCGTCGGTGGTGGTTTTAATAGTAAATCAATCTAGACCGTCGATGGTAGTTTTAATAGTAAATCAATTTGTACCGTCGGTGGTGGTTTTAATAGTAAATCAATCTGGACCGTCGGTGGTGATTTTAATAGTAAATCAATCTGGACCGTCTGTGGTGATTTTAAAAGTAAATCAATTTGGACCGTCGGTGGTGGTTTTAATAGTAAATCAATCTAGACCGCAGGTGGTGGTTTTAATAAATTAATTTGGACCGTCGGTTGTGGTTTTAATAGTAAATCAATATGGACCGTCGGTTGTGATTTTAATAGTAATCAATGTGGACCGTCCGTTTTAATTATAAATCAATCTGGATCGTCCGTGAATTAGTTACTATTTAGTCCATTTTCTTATAAATAGAAGCTTAATTCTTCTTTTATTCTAATCAATTCACTAAGACTCACAAGAGAAGCTGTAGAGAGAAACAATAGAGAGAAAGAAGAAGAGTATTTTGATACTTCACTATTGCAGTATCCAGTTTTCTACTAAGGTAAGGGATATTATTGGTTGTATTCGTAAGAGATATTATTTGTTGAATTCGTAAGGGATATTATTTGTTGTATTCGTAAGGAGTATTATTTCTTTCGTATTCATAAGGAATACTATTTTTCGTATTCATCCTTTAATATGTCGGAATAATCTGTCTACGCGGATTACGTATCGCATGACAGGTGAAAATTCATTTGCAGTTTCGTATATTATTTCTTTTCATATTCTTAAATCTAAACTTACTATGATAAGTATTGCTTCCATAAACCCTAAAATTGGTGAAATATCCTTGAGTTTTGCGCTTCATCCAGTATCGTTTCATTGGAATATTGATCTGAACTTTTTATTAAATATCAATACTGTCAACCGGGGTACTACTCACGGGTTACTATTCACTCGAATATTATTTACTTGGTTATTTGGGGCACTTTTCATGTCAGGGTATTATTCACAGGGTATTATTCCTGTAGTACTATTCACAGGGTACTATTTCTGAAGTACTATTCACAGGGTACTATTCACGGGATACTATTCACCTAAAAAAATTATATCTTTTCTGTCCAAATTATTTTTGATACATAGATATTATTCTTAAATTTTACTCCACAAAGAAATATCATGTTGACAATTTGGATATTTTAAACTCTAAATAAAGTTAAAGTCTTTAATATTTATCCTTAATTTCGTTTGATTAATGATTATATCATTGTCATCATTCTCATGGTTATATTGTGATGAAAGTCATCTTTGGCTTACGTGCATAGATGAACTGTTGATTGGTATAATTATGATCAGGGATCATTCAGTATAATCATGGCCCGTAATGTTACAAATGATTTGGTAAAAGTCCTCATTGGCCCGTAGTGCATTGATGGATAATTGTTGGTATGATTATGACCAGGGATTATTCGGTATAATCATGATCATTGGTGAAAACGCTAATATCCTTTAGCCGTAGTGCATGGATAATTCGTGGTCGTGATACTAATGAACATCCTTGGCCCGTAGTGTATGGATAATTCAGTGATGTAGATTTATTATTGAGCTGAGTCTCAGTGATGAAATATTAATTCATGGATGTGATAATAATGAATATCCTTGGCTTGTAGTGCGTGGATAATTCGTGGTCGTGATACTAATGAATATCCTCGGCCCGTAGTGCATGGATAATTCAGTGATGTGGATTAACTATTGAGTTGAGTCTCAACGATGAAATATTAATTCTTAGTTGTGATAATAATGAATATCCTTGGCCCATGGTACATGGATAATTCATGGATGTGATACTAACGAATATCTTTGGCCGTAATGCAAAGATAAATTTATTAGTATGATTATAAACATGAACTGTGATTTGGTATAACCATGATCTTTGATGTTTCAGGTAAAGACAAGCGATGAAAATTGTCTTCGACCTAGATGAGAAGAGGAATTTAGAACTACAATTATGATTATGAGTTATTCACATGATTGTGGATAGGAACTGTTGATTGATGTTACGGGTTTAAAACATTGTTGGTGGACTTTTAACATGGAGAAGATAATAGACTTTATGGTCTATTTGACTCTTCTAATGGATTGCTCATTCCGCTGAAACTGTGGTTGAAAAGTTTTATCATCTACTATATGTTCTAAATCTCTGATTCATTACTGATGAAGGCAATTGATAATTTAATTATTTTTAGTCGTGATATTCTTTATTGGTCTAGTTCTGCTCACCCTTTTGCTTCACAATTCCTTTCAGATAATAAGAGTGTAGCTGGTTCGAGCGAGGGTAACAGGGGAATAGAACGATGGTCTATAACTGTTGAGGTTTTCCATAAAACAGTATGAAAATAATTTTATTGAGAATTTTAGATAAGTGTGTCGTATTTTATACGTAATTTTAACCATTGATTTTGGTGAACTGAAAAGGTTTGGTGAACCTAACTTTGGAGGGTTGTTTTGTCACTATCATACAAGATGTCTAACGACCTACGACTTCATGTTATCATAAGACAGGGTTGTGCACATCTACTTGCTGATTATATCTACGAGTACTACCTATATAATCTTGCAGTTTGGTTGAAATATAATTCTGAATTGGAGACAATGTTGAAAATTTTATGTCAAGAGAAGACTCACCATTGGAAAGAATATGATATCAATCTTCTCATTTTTCTTTGGGGTCTATTGGGTCAACCAAGGATAATTCTCGAGTCATATGGTATCTATTATAACTTAGATGCATGGCTTCCCATGTACGAAGGTTTCCTTGAGTATTTTCTAAAGATTTTAATTTCTAAAAAAGTTATTGACTGTACCTTTATGTAAGGTATCATTGTAAGGTATCACTGTGAGGTACTATCCAAGTAAAGGAATGAGAGTCACAGTTAGTATCCACAGCATATATGTTATCGTATTTTGTACGACAATTGTATGAGGAAGTTTGTGGTTAGAAAACGGAGTGATGGTTCGAGATGGTTGTTATAGTTGTCTTCACTATTCTATAAAATAGTGTGATAATAATTGTAATGAGGACTCCATTTGAGTTTGAATACTGTATAGAAGATAATATTCGTGTAAAAACTCTCAGCTACGCTTTTGTCGTATTGTATAAAAGAAGTTTGTATTTGATTCTGTACCGTGTATTTGACGACTCAGAATGGGTCGTGTAAACCTATTTTGAGGGCGTCATAAATGGTATCAGAGCTTAGGGATATGGTCTCTGGCGGAGATCTGGGATTAGAACTAGGAGGGGAGAGACGAGTAATATCCTTCGCTAGTGTGTGTCCTACCTATGCTGAATTTTTTTACTTAAGTTGACAAATTTTGACTACTTAAGTTGACAAATTGTGATATGTCAATTAACCTTTATTTTAAAGTTATATTCTAGAATGATATCTGAAATACAGGAGATAAGCAATGGAGAAATCATGATGACAAGAAAGATGAAATCTGAAATAAAAACAAGGTATTCTTAACTCTTCGAACTACCATGTACGTAAATTTTGAGGTTAAAATTTCATAAGGACAGGAGATTGTAAGTCCCCGAATTTTATGAAATGAAAGTATTCAATTTTCTTTAGTAAATGGTTCAATTGATAAAGAGATAAAGTTAAGGGTGATATGTGAAAATTTTTCAAAGTAAGCAAGTTGATATAAAAGATTCGTTGTGTCGGGGAATATTCGTTTGGTCGGAGAATATTCTTTTTGTCAGGGAATATCCGTACAACGACACCATCATTGGTGGACCCCACAACGAAATAACTGTTGGAGTTAGAAAACGATAGAAATATCTTTTTATAAAAATAACGGTGAAAGTTTTACTGTTAAACTGTAGAAATACCCGGTGGTAAAAGTACAGTAATAAGTGTGGTTGCATAGTAGCACACGGTATTGATTATTGATGCTTACGTAAGAAGTCACTCACTTTATTCTATTATTGCTACAGTAGTTGCTGCATAATATCTCTCATATTATTGATTCAATTATTGTCACAATATCATCTGTATAATATTTTATATTATTAAATCAATAATTAAGACGACGAAGTTATTCATATTAATATTTGTAATATTGACGATATCTAGAAAGTTCTGTCGAGGAGAGGTTTGGTCATCTAATTGCGCGCCAATAGGGAGAAATCCTTATCAAAAAGTCCCCTCTTTTTTGGGAATGATCTGGTTGTTAAATATTGTGGGTTGTAATATTAATAACGAATAATTGTTAATATATTAAAAATGTGTTTATTGATGATAAGTGAATTACAAAAGTTAGAGGGGAATAATGTAAACTTGGAAAACTTTAGGGTACCAAAGTGTAATAAGTAAATCAATATGGATCGTCGGTGGTGGTTTTAATAGTAAATCAATCTGGACCGTCGATGGTGGTTTTAATAGTAAATCAATCTGGATCGTCAGTGGTGATTTTAATAGTAAATCAATCTGGACCATTGATGGTGGTTTTAATAGTAAATTAATCTGAACCGTCGGTGGTAGTTTTAATAGTAAATCAATCTGGACCGTCGGTGGTGGTTTTAATAGTAAATCAATCTGGACCGCAGGTGGTGGTTTTAATAAATCAATCTGGACCGTCGGTTATAGTTTTAATAGTAAATCAATATGGACCGTTGGTTGTGGTTTTAATAGTAATCAATATGGACCGTCCGTTTTAATAGTAAATCAATCTAGATCGTTCGTGAATTAGTTACTATGTAGTCCGTTTTCCTATAAATAGAAGCTTAATTCTTCTTTCATTCTCACCAATTCACTAAGACTCACAAGAGAAGCCATAGAGAGAGAAACAATAGAGAGAAAGAAGAAGAGTATTCTGCTACTTCACTATTGCAGTATCCAGTCTTCTACTAAGGTAAGGGATATTATTGGTTGTATTCGTAAGGGATATTATTTGTTGTATTCGTAAGGGGTATTATTTCTTTCGTATTCATAAGGAATATTATTTTTCGTATTCATCCTTTAATATGTCGGAAAATATGTCTGTGCGGATTACGTACCGCATGACAGGTGAAAATCCATTTGTAGTTTCGTATATTATTTCTTTTCATATTCTTAAATCTAAACGTACTATGATAAGTATTGCTTCTATAAACCCTGAAATTAGTGGAATATCCTTGAGTTTTGCGTTTCATCTAGTATCGTTTCATTGGAATATTGATCTTAACTTTTTATTAAATATCAATATTGTCACCCGGGATACTATTTATGGGTTACTATTCACCCGATTACTATTCATTCGTATATTATTCACTCGGGTATTTGGGGCACTTTTCATGTTGGGGTACTATTCACGGGGTACTATTCCCGAAGTACTTTTCACAGGATACTATTCACGGGGTATTATTCACTCGAAAAATTTATTTCTTTTATGTTCGAATTATTTTTGATACATGGATATTATTCTTGAATTTTACTCTACAAAGCAGTATCATGTTAAAAATTTGGATATTTTAAACTCTGGATAAAGTTAAAATCTTTAATATTTATTCTTGATTTCGTTTGATTAATGCTTATATCATTGTCATCATCCTCATACTTATATTGTGATGAAAGTCATATTTGGCTTACGTGCATAGATGGACTGTTGATTGGTATGATTATGACTAGGGATCATTCGATAAAATTATGACCCGTAATGTTACAAATAATTTGGTAAAAGTCCTTATTGACCCGTAGTTGATTGATGGACAGTTGTTGGTGTGATTATGACCATGGATTATTCGGTATAATCATGACGATTGGTGAAAACACGAATATCCTTTAGCCGTAGTGCATGGATAATTCGTGGTCGTGATACTAATGAACATCCTTGGCCCATAGTGCATGGATAATTCAGTGTTGTGGATTAATTATTGAGCTGAGTCTCAGCGATGAAATATTAATTCGTGGATGTGATAATATTGAATATCCTTGGCCCGTAGTGCATGGATAATTCGCGGTCGTGATACTAATGAATATCCTTGGCCCGTAGTGTCTGGATAATTCAATGATGTGGATTAATTATTGAGCTGAGTCTTAACGATGAAATATTAATTCATGGATGTGATAATAATGAATATCCTTAGCCCGTGTTGCATGGATAATTCATGGATGTGATATTAACGAATATCTTTGGCCGTAATGCAAAGATGAATTTATTAGTATGATTATAAACAGGAACTGTGATTTTGTATAACCATGATCTTTGATGTTTCAGGTAAAGACAGGTGATGAAAATTGTCTTCGTCCTGGATGAGAAGAGGTATTTAGAACTACAATTATGATTATGAGTTATTCACATGATTGTGGACAGGAACTGTTGATTGATGTTACAGGGTTAAAACATTGTTGGTGGACTTTTAACATGGAGAAGATAATAGACTTTATAGTCTATTTGACTTTTCTAATGGATTACTCATTCCGCTGCAACTATGGTTGAAAAGTTTTATCATCTACCATATGTTCTAAATCCCTGATTCATTACTGATGAAGGCTATTGATAATTTAATTATTTGTAGTCGTGATATTCTTTACTGGGCCAGTTGTGCTCACCCTTTTGCTTCAAAATTCCTTGTAGGTAATAAGAGTATAGCTGGGTCGAGCAAGGGTAACAGGGGAATAGAACGATGGTTTATAACTGTTGAGGTTTTCCATAAAATAGTATGGAAATAATTTTATTGAGAATTTTAGATAAGTGTGTCGTATTTTATACGTCATTTTAACCGTTGATTTTGGTGAACCGAATAGGGTGAGGTGAACCCAACTTTGGAGGGGTATTTTGCCACGATCATACAAGATGTCTAACGACCTACGACTTCATGTTATCATAAAACAGGGTTGTGCACATCTATTTGTTGATTATATCTACGAGCACTACCTATATAATCTTGGAGTTTTGTTGAAATATAATTCTCAATTGGAGACAATGGAGATAATTATATGTCAATAGAAGACTCACCATTGGAAAGAATATGATAGCAATCTTCTTGTTTTTCTTTGGGGTCTATTGGGTCAACCAAGGATAATTCTCGAGTCATATGGTATCTATTATAACTTAGATGCATGGATTCCCATGTACGAATGTTTCCTTGAGTATTTTCTAAAGATTTTAATTTCTAAAACAGTTATTGACTGTACCTTTATGTAAGGTATCACTGTGAGGTACTATCCAAGTAAAGGGATGATAGTCACAGTTGGTATCCACAACATATATGTTGCCGTATTTTGCACGACAGTTGTATGAGGAAGTTTGTAGTCGGTGAACGAAGTGATGGTCCGAGATGGTTGTTATAATAGTACTCACTATTCTATGAAATAGTGTAATAATAAATGTAATGAGGACTCCATTTGAGTTTGAATACTGTCTAGAAGATAATATTCGTGTAAAAACTCTCAGCTACGCTTTTGTGGTATTGTATAAAAGAAGTTTGTATTTGATTCTGTACCGTGTATCTGGCGACTCCTATCCAAAATGCAGGTGCAAACATTGACATCTCATGGATGGTCACCGCTAAGCAGTTCAAGGAGCTGGGACTACCGGAGTTTTTGGAAAAGTCAGAACCACTTAAAGCGGAGACGTGAATTGTAACAATCCAAGATTTTATTTGTAATTTAAAATATTTATTAATTTAAATAAATATTTTATTTATGAAGTTGAGATTTTATTTGTAATTAAATAAATATTTTATTTATGAAGTTGTTGTTTTGTAATTTAAAATATTTCTTAAATAGATAATATGTGATTTTTGTTAGTAAATATTTATAAAGTATATTTATTAGATAATATTCTAAATTAATTTAATTTATAGTTATTATGTTGTAAGATAACATGAGATGTTATATTGTGTTGTGATGTGATAAATTAAGATGGTATATTAAATTATTAAATAAAATTATAATAAAGTTATAATTTTGTGATGTTTGTTTAAGTGGAGTATTTATTTAAATTATAGTACGTATAATTATTTTATTTGATTAATGTTGGATATGAAAATCCAAATAAGTCATATGTGGTTATAAATTATTAACTAAATGGTTTATTAAAATAAAATTCAAGTAGTTTAATTTAGTTTTGACCAAACAAGGCTTAAATATATTAAGTCTTTATTTTAAAAACTTTTTGCCAAACAAAGTCTTATGGCTTTTGAATTTTTAAATAATGAATTTTAATTATAATAATAATATAAAATATATTTATAACTGATAACGTGTTATTGTTTTTATTACAACGTCGGTTATAGACGTTTGATTTTGTGCGTTAGGCGTAGTGTGTTTTACGTAAAAGAAAATTGGCTTAAGCCTAAGAAGAGAAGAAGGAAGAAAATACAGAGAAGCTAGGGAGAGAATTGAGAGAAAGTCTGTGATTCACAGCAATTTCAGTGATTACCAAGCTAATTGAAGGTATTATTCGTAACCTTAATGTTATATGTGTATATATATATATATATATATATATATATATATATATATGTGTGTGTGTGTGTGTGTGTGTGTGTGTGTGTGTGTGTGTGTGTGTGTGTGTGTGAGTTCTACGACATAATTCCTAAATTCTATGAATTCAATTATTGGAATTGTTGTTATACAACTAGTTACATGCGATTGTATGTGTTCGTGGTGATTAGAACTAGTAATTAAATAAGGATTTGTATGCTAATTACAGTTAAAAAGGAAGAAAAGTAAATTACAGTATATATTTGAATTTGGCTTGTAAAAGAACCAATTTTAGTGGTTAATTTGTATGTTAAACTGTAAATTGAGTTTTGTTTATGCTAGTCCATTAAGAAACGAAGAGAACGTAGTTTGAACGAAGTCATTTGGACAAGAATTGTGATTACAGTGATGGATTTTGTAAAGGATGTCAAAAATGGAGTTTTCATATGATAATATAGAATTTGAGAAATTAAAATAGTTTTAGTTGTTGTTAAATTGTGCTAAGTGATTGAATATGTTAGCAATCATGTTTATGATAGTTGTATATTTATTTTACGTGTTAATTTCACTGTTTTGTGGGTGAAATTCGTGTTAGTTGGCCTAAAAACTGTGTCGAACCACGTTCTGCAAAACTAAAACTGATGCATCGCGCGGGTGCGCTGCCTCTTGGGGCGGGCGCGCGCTGCCGCACCGAAAACCAAGGCAAAATTGGCTCGGCCGCGCCAGTAGCCAGCCAAAGATAGTGAAGTCTACTGGTGCTGCAGACCTTGGGATACCAATATAACTTAGTTTAATGATGTGTTAAAGTAACAAACATGTAGTAAGGGGGTTAAAACAGAATCATGATATGTGATTGATAATTTCAAAGTCGTAAAGGATTAGTAAGTTACGAACACGTTATGACTTAATGTATACAATGAATAGTGAATAAGTCTTGTGATGTTAACATTTGTGATTTCTGAAATGAACACAAAGATATGGAAGGTGATTAATATAAAACCAATGAGTCTTAGGAAGACTTAAACACTTGACTGAACTTCAAGTTCGATTAAGGAGAAATGTGGTATTGATTAATAAGAGTTGAAAATATGATTTGGATGTTAAAAGTCTTATTTATGTTAGTGAGTTTTCAGATTCGTGTAATGTGGTTTAGTATTATGGTTAAATCTTAAACTAAAGGTTATAACTTAACTAAGATGAGAATTGAATCTATGAGGTTAATGTATGTAGCTAATTAATGTGATAATCTTAATGGTATGTGTAGGACATTGGAGTACGTGAGTTGTAATTGTATAGCTTACGCAAGAGGCAAGTTCCCTAACTTTTGCTACTTTATTATTCAGCAAGGTTACTTTTCACTATCATGATATACTTTTGCAAGTTCTCTATTTCTAATCTCTTGTTGAGCAATTTATTGTTATGCAAGTTCTTTAACTCTCATTTACTGTTGAGCAAGTTAATTAATCTTTATTTCTTTATTCCAAACGAGATTACTTTGGTTATTCAAAGTCTGTGATTTTGTTATAAGAAATGTGTTTATTCAGCTACTAATAACTGTTGTTTGACCTTCGTTCTCCAATGTCATTGTACTATCTTACATTATTGTATCGATCTCTAATTTTCTTAGCGATTCTTTACCAATTCAACTAATCCTTGGTTGAATGTTCTAAACTCTAAATTACCCTTGAAGTCAACCCAAACCAAACTTCCTTTGGTTTGCTTACATACTCACACAATTTTGAAAGCGTGTTGTCGATGATAACATTTGTTCAATTTAAAAATTGTTAATACTCTAGCTCTTATTAATTCATCAGTATACCTTATTCATGAAGATATTATAATCAAACTCTTGAATAGTTAGTGGTCTCTATCTGATTCAACCAGTACTTGGTTGATGAGCATTCTAAAGATCTAGAATTCCTTTGAAGTTAATTCCCAACCAAACTTCCTTTGGTTTGGAACCAAATAATCTAAGCTGAGATGAACAACCCTATATTAGGGGGATTATTTTAGAGCTACGCAATAGCGTTATAATGTTTGCGCAATACATAGTACAAAGGGTTGATCACCTGGAGTACGGGATGATGATCCATATAGTCGTTTAGACTGTTAAAGGTTACAGTAGAAACACCTGTTAACCTAGGACATAGATGATGATTATAGTCTTTTAGACTGTTAAAGGTTAAAATAGAAATACTTGAAAACCTAGAGAATAGAGTTCGTGGTCTTCTGACCCTTAGTATATTCTTTGATGTTGATATCTATTGTTAACTTAAACGTTCATTATTCCTTTGAATGCATAGCTGTTGGATTAAAGTTTATTATTCTGGTAAGAATACTTTACATTGAAAGCTTAGTTTATTGTCATTCATAAAACGTTATTGTATATTATCCTTCTTGTGGGCAATTGTTTGCTCACTCTTGCACAAAACAATGCAGATGAAGTTAAGAAGTTTGAAGAGCTTTCTACCACCAAGGGCAAAGACAAAGTGCTTGATTAGACGACAGCGTTTAATTTATCTTTTATTTATGAAGCTTATATAATAGTTTTGATTATGGCTATGTTTTAATTTTTCCGCTGATGATTGTAATAAATGTTAGGTGACCTGGAATTTATTTTAGGTTATGTAACCCTTTAATGGGAGATTGATTGTTTAAACTTTTAAGTTTAATTATATCTTTTATTTATGTGTAGTTAGTTATTATTTAATTGGTCAGTGAACATCAAATCTATGGGATTGAGGTGCCCGAATTTGGGGGTGTCACAAGTTGGTATCAAAGCTTTTGGTTATGAACCTTATGTGGGGAAACCTTAGGCTATAACCTTCTAGGAGATCGAAAATATAGAGGTGATAAACTCTCATCAAGTTCTAAGGAATGAATTTAAGGAAATTCGTTGAGGATAAAATGATAAAAGACTTTATGTGTTTATGTTTTAATGACTTTTGTGCTCGCGAGTACTTAGGAGTAGCGAGTATTATACATATCAAGTTGTAGCAGTATTAAAAACTTCGTTGTCAGAATGACTGACGAAGGATGATAAGGATTAGGAGCCTTAAAAGTTGTATAGTCTTAGTATGGTTAGTATTGGGAAAGCCATACCCGTTGATTTCTGTTGTAGACCTTGGGTATAGGCTTGAGTTTGAACGAGAGGATAAAGTTGAGGTGATAAAGGTGAAGGATGAGAACGAGGAGGGGGAATTCCTCCAATGAGGTGTGTGGTCATAACATTGAGTTATAAAAGAAGGTCGAGAAATTAGAAGGTCTAGCCGTAAAGCACCAAGCCACGTTAGCACAAGAATGTCGCGACTCAAACTGCACCATTTTCAGATGTAGAGCGGATATTAGCTCAGTCAGAACGGTTAGAGTATTAAAGAGGATAGTTATTAGCTAGGGATGAGATTGCGCAGGAATGACTGGGGAAAGAAGTCAGCAAAGCGTGCAAGAGCTGAAGACGCATGGGTGAAGGCTTCTAAATGCATAGATCGTGTTGAAGACAAGTCAAAGAGCGCCAAGCGAATGATGAAACTTAGAATTTAATCTTTCAATCTCCTGACGATTCATATCGTGGAGCAAGAGCGCAATGAAGTTGTACAACGTGGAATGTTCTTATAGATTGCAAGAAAAATAATAAGATGATATATAAATTATAATGAAAATTAATAGATGTGGATCCTAACTTTTGAATTAAATAGTGATGAAGTAATCCTAGAATTTTATTATTTCGAGATAAATAATATAAATAGCAGTGTGACTATTTTGTGATGTGGTGATGTAATAAATGAATAAAGTGTTATCATTGTTTATTGAGAAATATTATGTGTTATCTATAAGTGGTTAAGATAAGTTTAAAAATGTTAATGTGTGGATGATCGATGATCTAATGGTGCAAGTTTTAAACAGTAAGATGCCGCCTAGAAAAAGACAACAATGTCAGCAGAGCCCCCAGGAATATGCATTCAATAAGGAAGCTAACGCAGATCCAGTGCCACAATTGGTGAATTTACTGGTGAGAACACTGGCCAATCAATTGAATTTCTGGCTATATAATCAAATCTCGATGTTCCAACCAAATTCGTTTACAACGGGGTTGGAGAGAACGATTGATGTAGACGGGGAAGGTAATACGCTGGCATACAATCAAGAGCAGAGGGGAAAGAAGAGTGAAGATGATAAGGTGGGTGATAGTCATACCTGTAACGCTTGGAAAAGAAAGTGGGACAATAATATTAACGTTGAAAATCAGCAAAGGAAGGAAAAGAAGAAGGTGGAGGCGTGTAGCAACTGCAGAAAGAAACATATATGTATTTGTTTGAAGGGAAAGAGGGTGTGTTTTAATTGTAGCTCGAAGGGTCACATTGCACAAAAATGTTCAAGACCGAGGAAGGAAGCCTGCTTCACGTGTGGATCGAAGGGGCACTTGGCTCGAGGTTGTCCAAAGAAAGCGGTAGGAAAAGCAAGTGGAAGCAAAGGGGGCAGTGGCAAACTGGTTATTGTAAAATCAGCTCCGCCGAGTCGACCAACTGAACAATCAACCAACATGACGATGCAAGACGCAATGCAAGGTATGGTTTTGATCAGTTATCTATACGGCTGCGTGTTATTTAATTCAAGTGCCACTTGTTAATGTATGTCTGCTGAATTTTCTTAAAAACTAAATTTGCTTCGGGAATCCCTAACTATAGAAAGTGTGAATAATGATTCCTTTTAAGTTGATGTGTAGAATTGTTGTATTGGTATGAAAGGCCAAGTGATGTCAATGGATTTATTTTCGATTTTTAAAACTCTAAGGTTGTTAAACCATGTGGTCATAAGTCATTGTCAAAGAAAGTGCATAAACCTTAAGACTCTGAGGAAGTCAAGGGTAGTATTTTATTCTTTTAGTTGCAAGACGTCTGTACGGTAGAGTTATCTATCGATGTTGTAAATCAAGAAGTTATTAAGAAAATATTGTATGGGATATGTGAAGGTCAAGATAGTCACTTCGTTAGCTAACTTAACGAGAAAATCAGTGGAATTTATATGGGCGGGAAATTATAGAGTGAATTTTCACGAATTGGAGAAAAACTTAGTATGGCACCTGTGATATCTCTACCAGATAATACAGGAAATTTTGTGTTGTATATTGACACATCGTATAATATACTACGCTGTGTGTTTAGGCAGAACGACAAGGTCATTTTATACGTATCGCGTTAGTTAAAATTTTATGAGAAAGGGTGTCCGACTCACGATTCAGAGTAGAGGTATTAGTGGTTGCTCTGAGGATTTAAAGGTGTTATTTTTGGGAAATAGTGTGAGATATAAAAATACCATAAGTGTCTAAAGTATATTCTCATATAGGGATATTTAAGCATGTGTTTGAAGTGATAGTTAAAGTTGTTCAAGGATTATGACTGCAAAATCCTAAACGAATTTGGTAGCCAATGTCTTAAGGATAATGGTAGTAGTTATTTTTGTTAACTGTGCAAAATGGGTTCATAATAGAAATGACTAATTTGTGGTAGGAGGTAAGATCTATGAAAAGTCAGAGGAGAAGCTATTCAGATGGAATACTGTACAACTTTGCTAGACAGAGTAAAGGAAGAGTAGCTCCAAGATGAAGGTGTCATAAGTTTTATACTGAGGGATAGTTGAAAGTAGAAGGAAGAAACTAGGTTTCACTAATACCAGGAGTTGAAAATGAAGTTTTGCATAAAATTTATATGTTGAATCAACTAGGGAGCACGAAAATATGTTATGTCTTCTACAATACTATTGGTGGCAAGATATGGTGATAGATTTTATGGTATGTCAAAGTTAGAATATTACCTATCGATCAGTGTGCGAAGTTATATGTTAACGAAATTGTTTCAAGGCACGGTGTTTCAGTGTCAATTGTGTCGAAACGAGATTCACGATTTACATCGAATTTTCAAAAGGGTTTGCAAGAACGTGTGGAACGCAATTAGAAATAAGTATGTCATATCTTTTGCAAATCGATTGCCAAACTAAAAAGAAAATCCATACATCGGAAGGCGTGCTAAGCGTACGAGAAGTTTTCGATAATGTCATACGAGGTTTCTGCATTGAGCAAGTTATGGGCAAGTTAAAAATAATTTAAGAGTACGGTAATGTTAGGTGGGTTTTCAACTGAGGACTCATATGGTGACTAAGTCGTACAAACTTTTGTATGGGCAGAGGTTTTGTGCATATACTTGGTTTATAACATTGATAATCATTGGAATATCGGTATCGCGCTATCAATGTATATGTGGTGGAAAGGTGATTCTTTCTCATGTATATATTTGATAGTTAGAGTTTTTTTCTTTAGATTAAGTTAGAGGATATTAAGATTAGGTTCGGTTCTTAAAACTAAAGCATATGGTAAGTTCGTGACTTATAATTATATGGTATGTTTTGAACCCCTTAGCGAATGGACGTCTATGGTCTGACTAGAATAAGTTCCTAAACTCATATGATTATGGCAAGTTCCTGAATTTCCAAAGTGTGGTAAGTTTGATGAACTATATTGGGTATAAAACGGTTATAGTATAGGAAGCATTGATGAAGTTAAAAAGATAGTTTTGAGGTAGCCTTACCTCTACAACTAGAGCGCATTCGTAATGTTTTTCATGTTTCGCGGATATAATTGAACAAGCTCGACTGCAATCATGTGATCAAGTACGAACAATTATAGGTGTCCTACTAGGAAATTACTATTCAGATAGTCGACAGAAAAGAACAAGTGCTCAGAAGTAAAGTGATACCTTCTGTGAAGGTGATATGGAGGAACCACAGCGTCGAAGAGGCTACGTGGGAACTCGAAAGAACGAATTGTTTGAGTTGTGATTCTGGGGACAGAATCCTTGTAAGGAGGGAATGATGTAACAATCCAAGATTTTATTTATAATTTAAAATATTTATTAATTTAAATAAATATTTTATTTATGAAGTTGAGATTTTATTTGTAATTAAATAAATATTTTATTTATGAAGTTGTTATTTTGTAATTTAAAATATTTCTTAAATAGATAATATGTGATTTTTGTTAGTAAATATTTATAAAGTATATTTATTAGATAATATTCTAAATTAATTTAATTTATAGTTATTATATTGTAAGATAACATGAGATGTTATATTGTGTTGTGATGTGATAAATTAAGATGGTATATTAAATTATTAAATAAAATTATAATAAAGTTATAATTTTGTGATGTTTGTTTAAGTGAAGTATTTATTTAAAATATAGTACGTATAATTATTTTATTTGATTAATGTTGGATATGGAAATCCAAATAAGTCATATGTGGTTATAAATTATAAACTAAATGGTTTATTAAAATAAAATTCAAGTAGTTTAATTTAGTTTTGACCAAACAAGGCTTAAATATATTAAGTCTTTATTTTAAAGACTTTTTGCCAAACAAAGCCTTAAGACTTTTGAATTTCTAAATTATGAATTGTAATTATAATAATAATATAAAATATATTTATAACTGATAACGTATTATTGTCTTTATTACAACGTCGGTTATAGACGTTTGATTGTGTGTGTTAGGCTTAGTGTGTTTTACGTAAAAGAAAATTGGCTTAAGCCTAAGAAGAGAAGAAGGAGGAAAATATAGAGAAGCTAGGGAGAGAATTGAGAGAAAGTCTGTGATTCACAGCAATTTCAGTGATTACCAAGCTAATTGAAGGTATTATTCGTAGCCTTAATGTTATATGTTTATATATATGTATATATGTGAGTTCTACGACATAATTCAAAAATTCTATGAATTCAATTATTGGAATTGTTGTTATACAACAAGTTACATGCGATTGTATGTGTTCGTGGTGATTAGAACTAGTAATTAAACAAGGATTTGTATGCTAGTTACAGTTAAAAAGGAAGAAAAGTAAATTATAGTATATATTTGCATTTGGCTTGTAAAAGTACCAATTTTAGTTGTCAATTTGTATGTTAAACTGTAAATTGAGTTTTGTTTATGCTAGTCCATTAAGAAACGAAGAGAACGTAGTTTGAACGAAGTGATTTGGACAAGAATTGTGATTACAGTGATGGATTTTGTAAAGGATGTCAAAAATAGAGTTTCCATATGATAATATAGAATTTGAGAAATTAAAATAGTTTTAGTTGTTGTTAAATTGTGCTAAGTGATTGAATATGTTAGCAATCATGTTTGATAGTTGTATATTTATTTTACGTGTAAATTTCACTGTTTTGTGGGTGAAATTCGTGTTAGTTGGCCTAAAAACTGTTTCGAACCACGTTCTGCAAAACTAAAACTGATGCATCGCGCGAGCGCGAGCTGCCACCCAGCCGCGCCAGAAACCAAGGCAAAACTGGCGCGGCCGCGTCAGTAGCCAGCCAGAGATAGTGAAGTCTGCTGCTGCTGCAGACCTTGGGATACCAATATAACTTAGTTTAATGATGTGTTAAAGTAACAAACATGTAGTAAAGGGGTTAAATTAAAATCGTGATATGTCATTGATAATTTCAAAGTCGCAAAGGATTAGTAAGTTACGAACACGTTATGACTTAATGTATACAATGAATAGTGAATAAGTCTTGTGATGTTAACATTTGTGATTTCTGAAATGAACACAAAGATATGGAAGGTGATTAATATAAAACCAATGAGTCTTACGAAGACTTAAACACTTGACTGAACTTCAAGTTCGATTAAGGAGAAACGTAGTATTGATTAATAAGTGTTAAAAATGTGATTTGGATGTTAAAAGTCTTATTTATGTTAGTGAGTTTTCAGATTCGTGTTATGTGGTTTAGTATTATGGTTAAATCTTAAATAAAAGGTCATAACTTAACTAAGATGAGATGTGACGCCCCCAAAAATAGGTATACATCACCCATCTTGGGTCGCCAGATACATGGTACATAATACAAATACAAACTAATTATACAACAATCGTGTAAAATACGACAAAACATATGCTATGAGTTCTAATACAAATATTGTCATCTAGATAATATCCACACTCAATGGAGTACTCATTACATTTATTATTACACTATTTCACAGAATAGTGAGGACTACTAATGCACCATCTAGGACCATCACTCCGTTTCCCGACTAGTCCCCGCTACGTTCTCATTTCCTGAAGAGAACAATGAAAGCAAAAGGGTGAGCTCAACTAGCCCAGTAAGAAATATTATGACTAAGATATTGCAGAATAAATTATCATTAGCCTTCAACAATGTTAAACTGATAAAATACAATAGACATCAAGTTTAACTGCAGCGGAACAAGCAATTAAAAGAGTCAAGTAGAGAATAAAATCTACTATCTTTTATGATTTAAAAGGTTTTTCATCACTTTTATCGCTGGGACTCAGCTTAATAAATAATCCACATCATCGAATCACCCCTGCACTACAGCCAATGATATTCTTTAGTATCATGACCACGAATTATCCATGCACTACGTGCCAAAGATAATCGTATTTTCATCAACGGTCCTGATCACGCCATAAAATAATTCATCTTTGCACTACGGTCAAAGAGAATCTATAGCCATAATCATACCAAAAACTGTCCATCAATGCACTACAGGCCAATGAGGACTTTTTCCACATCATTTGTAACATTACGGTCATGATTATACCGAATAATCCTTGGTCATAATCATACCAAGTCCATCTATGCACTACAGGTCACAGATAACTTTCAACATAATATAAACATGAGGATGATGACAATGATATAATAATTCAATAAAACAAGTTCAAGAATTAATTTGTCCAGGAACCAATAACGTCCAAATTGTCAACATGATACTTCTTTGTAGAGTAAAATTCAAGAATGCTCAGAAGAATATTTCCATGAAAAGATACTGGATGAAGCGCAAATATCAAGGATATTCCACTAATTTCATGGAGTATAGAAGTCAAAACTTTAACCAACTGAGTATAATAAAGAATGGAATAACAAAAGAAATCACCATGTATGCGGTACTTCGCATATATAGGTTATTCCAACAGAATAATAAGTAACGGAACCAAGTCAGACGAAATTCGCACCGACAGGATGTTCCAACAGAATAAAAAAGAATAGAATAACAACAGAAATCACCATGCATGCGGTACTTCGCATAAACAAGTTATTCTAACAGAATACTAAATAACGAAACCAGGTCCGGTGTAAAACGCACAGACAGGATATTCTTACAGAATAATTAAGACGGAACCAGGTCTGGCGTAAAACGCACAGACAGGATATTCCAACAGAATAATAAAAACAGAACCAGGTCCGGCGTAAAACGCACAAACAGGATATTTTAACAGAATAATAAAGAATGGAATAACAGAAGAATTTCACCAAGTATAGGGTAGCCCACGTATACAGGTTATTCCAACAGAATAATAAAGAAATAAATAACAGAAGTTCTCTTCATGAATAAGAAAGAAAGAATACCCTTTATGAGTACAACAAATAATATCATTTACCGTAAAAGAAACTTGATATCGGAGTTGTGAAGTAGCAGAATACTCTTCTTCTTTCTCTCTATAATTTCTATCTCTAGAGTTTCAGTGAATTCGTAAGAAAATAATGAAGGAATGAGCTTCTATTTATAGAAGAATGGACTGCATAGTAATTAATTCATGAACGGTCCAGATTGATTTACTTTAATTAGACGGTCCATAATAAAAGCAAAATCTTTTAAATAAAATATAATATATTCTATTTATAATCTAATAAAACGAATAACTTTATAAAAGATTTTACTATGTAAATACTATGCAGATACTATGTAAATACTATGCATAATAAAATATAATATATTCTAATTATTGTCTAATAAAACAGATAACTTTATAAAAATATTCTGTTTTATATAAAAAAATTTACTATTAACCTAATAAAACGAATAACTTTATAAAAGTATTATGTTTTATATAAAAAGCTTTTCTATTTTATTACATTAATAATACCAATAAAACAAAACTGAGTGACTTATCTCGTAAGCCTCAATAATCAATACCGTATGCTACTGTGCAACCACACGTATTACTGTACTTTTACTACCGAGTAGTTCAACAGTATTAACGGTAAAACTTTCGCCGTTATTTTCATAAAATATTTTTGTCGCTTTCTCAATCCGATAATAATTCTGTTGTGGGGTCCACCAATGATGGTGCCGTCGTACGGATATTCCCCGATAAAAAGAATATTCTCCGACCAATCGAATATTATATAACCACTTGTTTACTTTACAAAATTTGTAAATATTACACACAACTATAACATTACATCAAATCAACACCATAATAAAAAAAAAATTATTTCGAGAAAATTAAATCTTTATTCATAAAATCTGGGGTCTCACAATCTCCCCTCTTTATGAAATTTCGCCCTTGAAATTTACGTACGTACCTGGTATGTCAAACAGGTGAGGATACCTTGACTTCACTTCAAATTCTAACTCTTGAGGTATAACATTTGAGCATCGAATATGATCCTTCTTATCCAAGATGTTAACACGTATCTTCTCATACGTTAAATCTTCTGCAATCTCGTCTAGTTTTAATTCAATAATGTGGTTCAGGTCGTCCACATATTTACGTAACATCGATACGTGAAAAACGTTATGAACACGCGACATACTTGGCGGTAAAACGAGTCTATAGGCCACAGTTCTTACTCGATCAAAGATTTCAAATGGGCCAATTAAATCGAGGGTTGAGATTTCCTCTCTTCGTCGATTCTTGCTTCTAGAATAACATCCTCTTGAACCTTCTTCTTCACATTCATCAGCTCTGAGTATGTAGCTTAAGCGGCTTTAACTTTATCAATTAAAGTCGATTCTACTCGTATATTCGTTATCTTCACGTGGGTTCGTATATTCACACTTATAACCGCATACGATCTTCTACTCAACGCGTCAGCTACCATGTTCGTACTTCCACGATGATATTGAATGGTACGATCGTAATCTTTAACAGCTCGAGCCAACGTCTTTGGCGCATGTTACGTTCGTTTTAAGTAAAGAAATATTTGAGGGTTTAAGAAATGGATTTTGTACTGGGGTCAATACAAAATTCGATTTCACGCTCTAGGGTAGGCCAAGAAGTATTCAAGAATACGTCAGGAAATTTATTAACAATAGAAATATCATTCAAAACTGTGACTCTCATCCAAGACTTGGATAACACGTCACATTGATACCTATCAACTTGCCATCGTCATTCACAACATCTCCTACGAAAAGTCTGGCTTCGGTGCATCCCACACAAGGAAGTCAACAACAAAAGAATCGGAGCTCTTTACTTATGGCTTGATATGACAATGATTGACTTTAGTGGTTTGGTTACTTTGAATTCGCATAACAGGTTGGTTAGGAGTATGAAAGCTAACAACCTTACGAAAAGCATGATGAGTAGTTAACCAATCGTTTCCAAAAATCACATCAAAGGCAAGTATTTTCAAAGAGATAAGATCGACAGGTAAAGTGAAAGTGTTGATTTGAACAAGATTTATAAATAGTAGAGGTAACGAAGGTTTCTACTAACGAAGTTTTAACCAATAAGTCAAAGTCTAACTTCTCCGGAGTTAAATTTAAACGTTGAGTGCAAGCAAGAGAGATAAAAGAATAGGTAGAACCGGTATCGAATAAGGCATAGACTTCGTAAGAATTTATAATTAACTAACCCGTGATAACTTCGTTCGATTCCTCGTCATGAAAAATGCTCTCCCTTAAACTACTGAATTTGACTTATTCGGGATAGTCTTTGGTGTCGTCATTACCACTGGAATTGACTTTCGCTATAGGGCATATTCCACCCTCAACTGCTTCGTCGTACTCCTGCTCCATGATTTGAATCATTAGCCTTCGATTCATATCGAATTGGGGTTAACCGCAATGTATAGGGTAATTCAAAACTCGATGCTGGGTTCTCCCAATTGCTGTCAAAAAAGAGAAATACATATCATCTATTTTAGCTTTCTTGGATCAGACTTCTCTTTCCATAATATCAACGCGTCGTGTGGCTTTTACCCATACATCTTTCTTTCTCACTCATTCAGTTGTTTCTTTTTTCAGCTGCTCCTTGACATTTGAATTCTCAGATTCCAGCTTTAATATCGTATACTCTGCCAAAGAGCGCTCCTGTTCAGCTATCTCACATCGGGTAATACAATTTTGAATTGTTACATTCCTTTGCTTCACGACCGCCTTCCGTTCTTCAGCCTGCTCTTATAACTCATGAATACGATTTTGCAATTCTATATTTTGATCAATAAGTTCTTCTAATAAATCCACCTCAGGTTCCTCTTCTTCCTCACTCTCAGTTGCTACCTTTGCGACTAGCTTGAGTGCAACTTTTAATTCCTCAATCACCACATGGATATCTCTAATCACATTATCTTGGTTGGAGATTAGAGGTGTCTCCACAGTCTCATGTGCCCCATTGTTATTCTCAACATTCTCGGATGTCATTTTCAAATACTGTCACAAAACAAGGGTTAATTAACATATCAAATATTATCTCTATACTCTGACCGACCAATTAAATACCAAATAAACTTAGGTAGGCCATACTAGCGAAAGAATTCCCCCGTCTCTCCCCTCCTAGTTCTTGTCTCACATCCTAGCCAGGGATCATATCCCTAAGCTCTGATACGAACTGTGACGCCCCCAAAAATAGGTATACATCACCCATCTTGGGTCGCTAGATACATGGTATAGAATACAAATACAAACTAATTATACAACAATCGTGTAAAATACGACAAAATATATGCTATGAGTTTTAATACAAATATTGTCATCTAGACAATATTCACACTCAATGGAGTACTCATTATATTTATTATTACACTATTTCACAGAATAGTGAGGACTACTAATGCACCATCTAGGACCATCACTCCGTTTCCCGACTAGTCCCCGCTACGTTCTCATTTCCTGAAGAGAACAATGAAAGCAAAAGGGTGAGCTCAACTAGCCCAGTAAGAAATATTATGACTAAGATAATGTAGAATAAATTATCATTAGCCTTCAACAATGTTAAACTGATAAAATACAATAGACATCAAGTTTAACTGCAGCGGAACAAGCAATCCATTAAAAGAGTCAAGTAGAGAATAAAATCTACTATCTTTTATGATTTAAAAGGTTTTTCATCACTTTTATCGCTGGGACTCAGCTTAATAAATAATCCACATCATCGAATCACCCCTGTACTACAGCCAAGGATATTCTTTAGTATCATGACCACGAATTATCCATGCACTACGGGCCAAAGATAATCGTATTTTCATCAACGGTCCTGATCACGCCATAAAACAATTCATCTTTGCACTACGGCCAAAGAGAATCCATAGCCATAATCATACCAAAAACTGTCCATCAATGCACTACAGGCCAATGAGGACTTTTTCCACATTATTTGTAACATTACGGTCATGATTATACCGAATAATCATTGGTCATAATCATACCAAGTCCATCTATGCACTACATGTCACAGATAACTTTCAACATAATATAAACATGAGGATGATGACAATGATATAATAATTCAATAAAACAAGTTTAAGAATTAATTTGTCCAGGAACCAATAACGTCCAAATTGTCAACATGATACTTCTTTGTAGAGTAAAATTCAAGAATGCTCAGAAGAATATTTCCATGAAAAGATACTAGATGAAGCGTAAATATCAAGGATATTCCACTAATTTCATGGAGTATAGAAGTCAAAACTTTAACCAACTGAGTATAATAAAGAATGGAATAACAAAAGAAATCACCATGTATGCGGTACTTCACATAGACAGGTTATTCCAACAGAATAATAAATAACGGAACCAGGTCAGGCAAAATTCGCACCGACAGGATGTTCCAACAGAATAATAAAGAATGGAATAACAACAGAAATCACCATGCGTGCGGTACTTCGCATAGACAGGTTATTCCAACAGAATACTAAATAACGGAACTAGGTCCGGCATAAAACGCACAGGCAGGATACTCCAACAGAATAATTAAGACAGAACCAGGTCCGGCGTAAAACGCACAGACAGGATATTCCAACAGAATAATAAAAACGGAACCAGGTCCGGCGTAAAACGCATAGACAGGATATTCCAACAGAATAATAAAGAATGGAATAATAGAAGAATTTCACCAAGTATAGGGTACCCCGCGTATACAGGTTATTCCAACAGAATAATAAAGAATGAAATAACAGAAGTTCTATTCATGAATAAGAAAGAAAGAATACCCTTTACTAGTACAACAAATAATATCTCTTACCATAAAAGAAACTTGATATCGGAGTAGTGAAGTAACATAATACTCTTCTTCTTTCTCTCTATAATTTCTCTCTCTAGAGTTTCAGTGAATTCGTAAGAAAATAATGGAGGAATGAGCTTCTACTTATAGAAGAATGGACTGCATAATAACTAATTCATGAACGGTCCAGATTGATTTACTTTAATCGGACAGTCCATAATTAAAGCAAAATTTTTTAAATAAAATATAATATATCCTATTTATAATCTAATAAAACGAATAACTTTATAAAAGATTTTACTATGCAAACACTATGCAGACACTATGTAAATACTATGCATAATAAAATATAATATATTCTAATTATTGTCCAATAAAACAGATAACTTTATAAAAGTATTCTGTTTTATATAAAAAGATTTTACTATTAGCCTAATAAAACGAATAACTTTATAAAAGTATTCTATTTTATATAAAAAGCTTTTCTATTTTATTACATTAATAATACCAATAAAACAAAACTAAGTGACTTATCACGTAAGCCTCAATAATCAATACCGTATGCTACTGTGCAACCACGCGTATTACTGTACTTTTACTACCGAGTAGTTCAACAATATTAACAGTAAAACTTCCGCCATTATTTTCATAAAATATTTTTGTCGTTTTCTCAATCCGACAATAATTCCGTTGTGGGGTCCACCAATGATGGTGCCGTCGTACGGATATTCCTCGATAAAAAGAATATTCTCCGACTAATCGAATATTATATAACCACTTGCTTACTTTACAAAATTTGTAAATATTACACACAACTATAACATTACATCAAATCAACACCATAATAAAAAAAATTATTTCGAAAAAATTAAATCTTTATTCATAAAATATGGGGTCTCACAATCTTTCCTACTTATGAAATTTCGCCCTCGAAATTTATGTACGTACCTGGTATGCCGAACAGGTGAGGATACCTTGACTTCACTTCAAATTCTAACTCTTGAGGTATAACCTTTGAGCGTCGAATATGATTCTTCTTATCTAAGATGTTAACACGTATCTTCTCATACGTTAAATCTTCTGCAATCTCGTCTAGTTTTAATTCAATAATGTGGTTCAGGTCGTCCACTTATTTACGTAACATCGATACGTGAAAAACGTTATGAACACGCGACATACTTGGCGGTAAAACGAGTCTATAGGCCACAGTTCCTACTCGATCAAAGATTTCAAATGGGCCAATTAAATCGAGGGTTGAGATTTCCTCTCTTCGTCGATTCTTGCTTCTAGAATAACGTCCTCTTGAACCTTATTCTTCATATTCATCAGCTCTGAGTATGTAGCTTAAGCGGCTTTAACTTTATCAATTAAAGTCGATTCTACTCGTATATTCGTTATCTTCACGTGGGTTCGTATATTCGCACTTGTAACCGCATACGATCTTCTACTCAACGCGTCAGCTACCACGTTCGTACTTCCACGTTGATATTGAATGGTACGATCGTAATCTTTAACAGCTCGAGATAACGTCTTTGGCGCATGTTACGGTCGTTTTAAGTAAAGAAATATATGAGGGTTTTAGAAATGGGTTTTGTACTGGGGTTAATACAAAATTCGATTTCACGCTCTAGGGTAGGCCAAGAAGTCTTCAAGATTACATCAAGAAATTTATTAACAATAGAAATATCATTCAAAACTGTGACTCTCATCCAAGACTTGGATAACACGTCATATTGATACCTATCAACTTGCCATCGTCATTCACAACGTCTCCTACGGAAAGTCTGGCTTCGGTGCATCCCACACAAGGAAGTCAACAACTAAAGAATCAGGGCTCTTTACTTATGGCTTGATATGACAATGATCGACTTTAGTGGTTTGGTTACTTTGAATTCGCATAACAGGTTGGTTAGGAGTATGAAAGCTAACAACCTTACGAAAAGCATGATGAGTAGTTAACCAATCGTTTCCAAAAATCACATCAAAGGCAAGTATTTTCAAAGAGATAAGATCGACAAGTAACGTGAAAGTGTTGATTTGAACAAGATTTATAAATAGTGGAGGTAACGAAGGTTTTTACTAATGTAGTTTTAACCAATAAGTCAAAGTATAACTTCTCCGGAGTTAAATTTAAACGTTGAGCGCAAGCAAGAGAGATAAAAGAATAGGTAGAACTGGTATCGAATAAGGCATAGACTTCGCAAGAATTTATAATTAACTAACTCATGATAACTTCGTTTGATTCCTCGTCACGAAAAATGCTCTCCCTTAAACTACCGAATTTGAGTTATTCGAGATAGTCTTTGGTGTCGTCATTACCACTGGAATTGACTTTCGCTATAGGGCATATTCCACCCTCAACTGCTTTGTCGTACTCCTGCTCCATGATCTGAATCATTAGCCTTCGATCCATATCAAATTGGGGTTGACCGCAATGTATAGGGTAATTCAAAACTCGATGCTGGGTTCTCCCAATTGCTGTCAAAAAAGAGAAATACATATCATCTATTTTAGCTTTCTTGGATCGAACTTCTCTTTCCATAATATCAACGTGTCGTGTGGGTTTTACCCATGCATCTTTCATTCTCATTCGTTCAGTTGTTTCTTCTTTCAGCTGCTCCTTGACATTTGAATTCTCAGATTCCAGCTTTAATATCGTATACTCTGCCAAAGAGCGCTCCTATTCAGCTATCGCACATCGGGTAATACAATTTTGAATTGTTACATTCCTTTGCTCCACGACCGCCTTCCGCTCTTCAGCCTGCTCTTCTAACTCATGAATACGATTTTGCAATTCTACATTTTGATCAATAAGTTCTTCTAATAAATCCTCCTCAAGTTCCTCTTCTTCCTCACTCTCAGTTGCTACCTTTGCGACTAACTTGAGTGCAACTTTTAATTCCTCAATCACCACATGGATATCTCTAATCACATTATCTTGGTTGGAGATTAGAGGTGTCTCCACGGTCTCATGTTCCCCATTGTTATTCTCAACATTCTCGGATGTCATTTTCAAATACTGCCACAAAACAAGGGTTAATTAACATATCAAATATTATGTAAGACCCCAAATTTTATGAAATAAAAGTATTCAATTTTTCTTATAGTTACTATTCAGTAAATGGTTAAATTGATAAAAGTTTAAAGTTATGAGTAAAATATGATTTTTTTTCAAAATAAGCAAGTGGTTATAAAATAATCATTGTTGTCGGGGAATATTCGTTTGGTCGTGGAATATTCTTTCTGTCGGGGAATATTCGTACGACGGCGCAGCCATTTGTGGGCCCCATAACAGAATAACTGTCGGGTGAAGAAAACGACAAATTTAAGTTTTTATAAATAACGGCGTAATTGTTACCGTTAATACTGTTGGAATACCGGTGGTTAAAATACAGTAATACGCGTTATTGCACAGTATCACACGGTATTGCACAGTATTTTTGAAATTATTGATTCTTACGTAAGAAGGCACTAGTCAATAATTGTTACAGTAATTACTGTTCAATATTTTATTTTATTGATTCCATAATTGCTACGTTAAAATTTTATATTATTGTTGTTCAATAATTGTTGCTGCACAGTATTTTCCTTTATCAGATCAATAATTCATATTATTTGAATAATATTATTAGATAACATTATTGGCAATGTCTAGAAAGTTCTGTCTAAGGAGAGGTTTGGTCATCTAATTGCGCGCCAGTAAGGAAAAATCCTTATTGGAAAGCCCCCTCTTTCCTGGGAACGGCCTGGTTGTCATAATTGTGACTCTGTAATATTATTTGTGAATAATTAATTATTGATTCATATGATAAGGAAATATTTATTTTATGTGGATATAAACGAGGGATATATTTTTGTGGTTAAAAATGAAGGAGTTAATGTTGAGGTTTTTATCCGTATTTTTGTCGGAATGGAGGTATTAAAAATCAGGGTTTTTGAGATATTTTGCGGGGGTTATAATTTTTAATCCGACCGTTGGATCGTGGTAATTTTTGGATATGTTATACATATATAAGTTGAGTATATGCCCACAAATTTTGAACCGTTAAAAATGAACGTATGATTTATTATGAATTTTACAAGATGACTGGTTCAGAAATTGTGGAATTTTCGGAGTTAATCATTTTGGTGGAAAATTCTAGAATTGGTGGGCCCCACTTGTGGTTGGTGAAGAAATGTGCTGAATTATATTTCAAATGTGGTGGGTGAGAATAGTAGCAGGTAAAGCCATCAGGTTGCAGGTCAAACCTACCAAAATTTTTCTATAAATAGAGGGCTAAGTTAGAATTAAAAATCACACCAAAAACATAAGTTTTCTCTCTTTCTCTCTCTAGATTATTGAGTGTATTTTGTGAGTATTTAGATACTCTGTGAGTTTCTATTCATCAGTGCAAGTTTCCTTCAGCCTTATACCGATCAGAAGTACTGCTCTTTTGAGGTAAGGGATAGTAAGGGATTTTAAGGGTTGTTATGATTTTTAATTTCGTAATTTTTCTGACCTTCAAAAATTCTGGAAAAATTTGAAATGATATTTTGATGAGTTTTCTTGATTGTGTCCAAAAATGGTGATTTTTGGATGTATAGATTGAGAGTTATGAATTTTATGAGAAAAGACTATTTTAAAAGTAACAGCTTATAATTCCTTGTGGTTAACTCCAAAATTGATGAAATTTTTATTGGGAGTACATGTATATGATAGAAGTATACTCTGTAAATTTCAGAATTTTTAGACAAAAGTACAATTTTTGATAAATGTCTAAATATTCAGCTATTTTGGCCATATGAAAAATAGTAAATGACTTTTAAAAATTCTGAGAAAAATATATGTTCACTATGGGACTATATTATGCTAAATTCCAGAAAAGAAATATTTTTGGAACGAATTTGGTATTTTTCATGAAAATAGTCTAGTTATGAGAAAATGAATTAAATATGTTATGTGAAGTAAGAAAATTGAAAAATAAGATTTTATGGCTTGAGAATCCTATATATGAGGTATATGCAGATTTTTGATGAGGGTTTTGGTTATTGATGATGAAATCTTAAGAGTTGACATTTTATGATGATTAAATGCATTAATTAGTAAAGTGTAAACAATTTAAATAAATTGTTTATAAGCTTAAGAATATTATTCTTTTAATATCATTATACCGAAATATTGGTATGTATATTATTGTGGAATTTCTACATTTTTCATGTCAGGGTTACTATTCACGAGTTACTATTCACGAGTTACTATTCACGACAAAATTGGTTTCTTTTTCTAACCAAATTATAGTTGATTTATGAATATTACTCTTGAGATTAAATCTATGATCATGTTGATCATATTGTTTTTATTATCATATATAACATTTTTATAACCTTGATGTTGAAATTCTCTTTCGCTTGAGTGTAAAGATGGGTAAATTATTGGTATGATCATGACTATGGGTTCTCTTTGGCCAGTAGTGCAAAGTTGAATTGTTGACTGGTATGATCATGACCATTGAATTTATAAGTGAATATCTTTAGCTTAAGTGCAAAAGTGAATTGATTAACATGGTTATAATTATTGTTTATATAAATTCTGAAATGATTATATATTTCTTTGAGATATTAATATATTTGGCCTGTAGTGCAAATATGAACTGTTGATGAATATATTTGGCCGTAGTGCAAATATGAACTGTTGAGGAATATCTTTGGCCTGTAATGCAAAGATGAATTGTTGATGAATATCTTTGGCCCGTAGTGCAAAGATGACATGTTGTTGAATATCTTTGGCCAGTAGTGCAAAGATGAACAGATGTTGAGATAAACATGACCAACTGGTGATACAAATGAATATCTTTGGCCGTAGTGCAAAGATGGATTTATTAGTATGATTATGAACAGGAAATGTGATTTGGTATAACCATGATCTTTGATGTTTCAGGTAAAGATAGGTGATGAAAATTATCTTCGTCCTGGATGAGAAGAGGAATTTAGAACTACAGTTATGATTATGAGTTATTCATATGATTGTGGACCAGAATTGTTGATTGATGTTACAGGGATAAAACATTGTTGATGGATTTTTAACATGGAGAAGATAATAGACTTTATAGTCTATTTGACTCTTCTAATGGATTGCTCGTTCCGCTGCAACTATGGTTAAAATTTTTATCATTTACCATATGTTATAAATCTCTGATTTATTATTGATGAAGGCTATTGATAATTTAATTATCTTTAGTCATGATATTCTTTACTGAGCTAGTTGTGCTCACCCTTTTGCTTCACAATTCCTTTCAGGTAATAAGAGTGTAGCTGGGTCGAGCGGGGGTAACAAGGGAATAGAACGGTGGTCATCATTTAGTAGTTATATTTGGTGAATATATAGGGTGAGGCGAGCCCAACGTTGGAAGGGTGTTTTCCCACTATCATACAAGATGTCTAATGGCATACAACCTCGTGTCATCATAAGACAGGATTGCGCTCATCCACTTGCTGAGTATATTTACGAGCACTACCTATATAATCTTGGTGTTTGTTTGAAGTATAATTCACGATTAAAGACAATGGAGATAATGATAAGTCAAGAGAAGACTCACCATTGGGAAGAATATGATAGTAATCTTCTCGTTTTTCTTTGGAGTCTATTGGGTCAACCAAGGATAATTCTGTGGCCATATGATATCTATCATAACCTAGACGCGTTGTGACGCCCCCAGAATAGGTATACAACACCCATTCTGAGTCGCCAAATACAGGGTACAGAAAGCAAACTACAACTTCAATAATACAATTGTCGTGCAAAATACGACAACACATACTGTGAGTTTAAATACAAATATTGTCTTCTAGACAATATCCACACTCAAATAAATCCTCATTACAATTATTCAAACACTATTTTACAGAAATAGTGAGGACTGCTAATACATCTTTCTAGAACCATCACTCCATACCCCGACTAGATCCTGCTATGTTCTCACCTCCTGAGAAGAAAAATGGAACAAAAAGGAAAAGGGTGAGCTCAACTAGCCCAGTAAAGAATATTATGACTAAGATAATATACAACAAATTATCGTTAGTCTTCAACAGGGAAAAATCTGATAAAATATAATCGACAACAAGTTTTAGATCAACAACTGCAGCGGGAAACAGCAAACCATTAGAAGAGTCAAGTAGAGAAAGAATTCTACTATCTTCTAAGATTTAAAAGTCCATCATCAATATTTTATCCCTGTTAACATCAATTAATAATCATCTTTAACCAAATATTCATCTTTGCACTACAGGCCAAAGATATTCATTTGTATCATCAGTCGTCATGTTCATCTCAACACCTGTTCATCTTTGCACTACAGACCAAAGATATTCATCAAGTAATTATACATCTTTGCACTACAGGCCAAAGATATTCAGTAATATCATCATTTAGGACTGAGGATGATGAAAAATATCTTAAAGAGAACGAATCCAATGAGACAGAAGGACAAATAGTAGGGATTCGTATAACAGTTTATCCAAGATCAATAATACTTCATAATAATCAATTGTGAAGCAGAATTCAAAAATAAAGATCAAAACATGGATACAATCAAAGATAGTAACCATAATAGACATCTTGGACAAAAAGGGAAAATTTTATTTTTCGGTGAATAGTGCCGTATTCGTGAATAGTGCCATACGTGAATAGTGTCGTATACGTGAATAGTAACCCCCGACACAAAAGTTCCAAATTTGATAAAAACTCATATCAATATTTCAGCATAATGATATTGAAGAAAATAATATCATTAAGAAGAAAATAATATCCCTTACCTAAATATCAGTACTTCTGGTCGGAATAACGGTATAAGGCTGAAAGAAACTTGCTCTGATGAATAGAAACTCTCAAAGTATCTAAATACTCACAAAATACACTCAATAATCTAGAGAGAGAAAGAGAGAAAACTTGTTTCTGGTGTGATTTTCAATTCTAACTTAGCCCTCTATTTATAGGAAAATTTTGGTAGGTTTGACCTGCAACCTGATGGCTTTACCTGCTACTATTCCCACCCACCACATTTGAAATATAATTCAGCACATTTCTTCACCAACCACAAGTGGGGCCCACCAATTCTAGAATTTTCCACCAAAATGATAAACTCGAAAATTCAACAATTTCTGAACCAGTCATCTTGTAAAATTCGTAATAAATCATACGTTCATTTTTAAACGGTTCAAAATTTGTGGACATATACTCAACTTATATATGTATAACATATCCAAAAATTACCACGATCCAACGGTTCGGATTAAAAATTATAACCCCGCAAACTATCTCAAAAACCCTGATTTTTAATACCTCCATTCCGACAAAAATACTGACAAAAACCTCAACATTAACTCCTTCATTTTTAACCACAAAAATATATCCCTCATTTATATCCACATAAAATAAATATTTCCTTATCATATGAATCAATAATTAATTATTTACAAATAATATTACAGAATCACATTTATGACAACCAGGCCGTTCCCAGGAAAGAGGGGGCTTTCCAATAAGGATTTCTCCTTACTGGCGCGCAATTAGATGACCAAACCTCTCCTTAGACAGAACTTTCTAGACATTGCCAATAATGTTATCTAATAATATTATTCAAATAATATGAATTATTGATCTGATAAATGAAAATACTGTGCAGCAACAATTATTGAAACAACAATAATATAAAATATCAACGCAGCAATTATTGAATCAATAAAATAAAATATTGAATAATAACTACTGTAACAATTATTGAGTAGTGCCTTCTTACGTAAGAATCAATAATTGGTGCAATACCGTGTGCTACTGTATTTTAACCACCGGGTATTCCAACAGTATTAACGGTAACAACTACGTCGTTATTTATAACCAACTTATACTTGTCGTTTTCTTCATCCAATCGCTTTTCGTTATGGGGCCCACACAAGGCTGCGTCGTCGTACGAATATTCCCCGACAGCAAGAATATTCCACGACCAACCGAATATTCACCGACCAAAAATAAATATTTTATAACCACTTGCTTATTTTGCAAAATTTGCACATTTCACCCATAACCAAAGTATTATATCAAATTAACCCCTTATTATTCACAATAATATTTAGAGAAAATTTGATTTTATTCATTAATAAGTTGGGGTCTTACAACCTCCCCTCCTTATAAAATTTCGTCCTCGAAATTGACGTACGTACCTGATGTTTCAAAAAGGTGAGGATACCTCGCTTTCATTTCTGATTCCAACTCCCGGTCATTTCTTCAATAGCATGGTTTCTCCACAAAACCTTAACTTGTGGTATAACCTTCGTGCGTAGGACATGCTCTTTCCTATCCAAGATCTTAACAGGTACCTCCTCGTACGTTAAATCTTCAGCTATCTCGTCTGGTTCTAACTCAATAATGTGGTTCGGGTCTTTAACATATTTACGAAGCATAGATATGTGAAAAACATTATGAACACGAGACATGTTGGAGGTAATGCGAGTCTATATGCCACATTTCCTATTCGCTCAAGAATCTCAAATGGACCAACAAATCTTGGATTGAGCTTTCCTCTCTTCCCAAATCTTGTAACTCCCTTCCATGGTGCAACATGTAACAATACATGATCCCCAATATTAAATTCCACGTCCTTCCGATGAAGATCCGCATAACTCTTTTGTCGATCATGTGCCGTTTGTATACGTTTCGAATCGTTTGGATCTTCTCTGTAGTAATGCGTACCAATTCTGGTCCCAACAATGTTGCTTCACCCACCTCGTCCCAGCATACTGGAGAACGACATTTTCTTCCATACAACGCCTCAAATGGAGCCATACCTATGCTCGCCTGATAACTGTTGTTGTAGGAGAATTCCACCAATGGTAGGTACTTATCCCAACTCCCTTTGAGATCTAAGACACAAAGTCTTAATAGATCTTCAAGAGTTTGAATAGTCCTCTCTGATTGTCCGTCCGTTTGAGGATGGTATGCTGAACTGAATCGTAAATCCGTGCCCATAGCTTTCTGCAAGCTAACCCAAAATCGTGAAGTGAATCTTGGGTCACGATCCGAAACTATGGATACTGGCATGCCATGCAATCTCACAATCTCGTTCACGTACATACTAGCAAGACGTTCAAGGGAATAAGTCTCACGTATCGGCAAGAAATGAGCGGACTTGGTTAATCTATCAACAATAACCCAAATCGCATCTATGCCTTGAGAAACCTTGGGAAGACCTTTACAAAATCCATAGTAATGTGTTCCCACTTCCATTTCAGAATCTCAAGTGGTTGCAATGGACCCTTTGGTACTTGATGCTCCTCTTTTACACGTTGACAAGTTAAACATCTCGAGATAAACTCCGCGATCTCTCTTTTCATATTGCTCCACCAAAATGTATGTCGAAGATCGTGATACATTTTGGTACTCTCAGGATGGATTGCAAACGGTGTGTTGTGTGCCTCCATCATTATTCTATGCTTCAAGTCAAAATCGTTAGGAACACAAAGTCTGGAGTTGACTCGAAGTATTCCTTCTTCATCGATTCTTGCTTCTGGAATAGCACCTTCTTGCACTTTCTTCTTCATACGCATCAGCTCTATATCCGTAGCTTGAGCAGCTTTAACTTTATCGATTAAAGTCGGTTCTACTCGTATTTTGATATCATCATGTGGGTACTTGGAGCCTTCATCTCTATCTCCATCCTTTGCAAGTCATACAAAATGGGCCTTTGTGTTAAAACATTGCACTCGTACCCGCATATGATCTTCTACTCAATGCGTCAGCTACTACGTTTGCTTTTCCAGGATGGATATTGGATGGTATGATCGTAATCTTTCAACAGCTCAAGCCAACGTCGTTGCCGCATGTTGAGTTCCTTTTGGGTGAAGAAATATTTGAGGCTTTTATGATCTGTATAGATCTCCACTTTCTCCCCATACAGGTAGTGTCTCCAGATCTTCAACGCAAAAACGACTGCTGCCAACTCCAAATCATGAGTAGGATAATTCCTCTCATATATTCTTTGAGTTGTCGTGAGGCATAGGCTATGACTTTCCCATGTTGCATGAGAACACATCCTAACCCTTTGCCTGAAGCATCGCTGTAGATAACAAATCCATCCGAACCAGATGGTATTGTCAAAACAGGTGCCGAAATGAGTCTCCTCTTGAGTTCTTGGAAACTCTTCTCGCATTCCTCACTCCATACGAATTTTGTATCTTTCCGAGTCAGCTGAGTTAACGGAGTAGCGATTCGAGAAAATCCTTCCACAAATCTCCGATAATAACCAGCTAAGCCCAGAAAGCTACGTACTTCGGTTACCGACTTCGGTTGCTCCCAACTTTGTATGGCTTCAATCTTCGCCGGGTCGACAGATACTCCATGTTTTGACACCACGTGCCCAAGGAATGCTACTTCCTCAAGCCAGAACTCGCATTTCTTCAGTTTGGCATATAGCTTGTTTTCACGAAGCCTTTGCAGTACCAGCTTCAAATGGCGCTCATGATCTTCACGGCTTTTGGAATAGATGAGGATGTCATCAATAAAGACAACAACGAACTGATCCAAATATTCTTTGAATACACGGTTCATCATATCCATGAAGGCAGCAGGAGCATTAGTCAATCCAAAAGACATTACTAAGAATTCATAATGCCCGTACCGAGTTCTGAAGGCAGTCTTTGGAATATCCTCAGTTTTAATCTTCAGCTGATGATATCCAGAACGAAGATCGATCTTTGAAAAGAATTGTGCTCCTTGCAACTGGTCAAACAGGTCATCAATGCGAGGTAGCGGATACCTATTCTTGATGGTGACATGGTTCAATTCTCGATAGTCAATACAAAGTCGCATACTCCCGTCTTTCTTCTTTACGAATAAAACAGGAGCACCCCAAGGAGACGTACTAGGACGAATAAAACCGATGTCCAACAACTCCTGTAGTTGGACTTTTAACTCCTGAAGTTCAATAGGAGCCATTCGATATGGGGTTTTAGAAATGGGCTTTGTACCGGGTTCAAGGTCAATAAAGAATTCAATTTCTCGTTCGGGGGGGTAGACCGGGAAGTTCTTCAGGAAATACATCGGAAAAATTCTCTAACAATAGAAATATTATTCAAATCTGACTTGTCTTTGTTCAAATCCATAACATGGGCTAAGAAAGCTTGACATCCGTTTTTCAATAAACGAATAGCTTTGTGGCTTGATATGACAGTGACTGATTTTAGTGGTTTAGTAGTTTGAATTCGTATGACAGGTTGGTTAGGAATATGAAAACTAACAACCTTACGAAAACAATCAATTTTAGCATGATGAGTGGTTAACCAATCAATTCCTAAAATCACATCAAAAGCAAGTATCTTTAAAGAGATAAGATCAACAGGTAATGTGATAGTGCCAACTTGGATCATGCAAGATTTATAAACTGTAGATGTAACGAAGGTTTCACCCAACGGAGTTTCAACAGATAAGTTAAAGTCCAATTTCTCCGGAGTCAAGTTTAAACGTTGAGCACAAGCAGGAGAGATAAAAGAATGGGTAGAACCGGTATCTAGTAAAGTATAAACTTCGCAAGAATTCAAGATTAGCTTACCCGTGATCACCTCGTTCGGGTTTCTCGCGTTTTGGCCAGTAACGACAAACGCCCTTCCAGGAACCGCTGATTTCGACTTATCCGGGATAACTTTTGGAGTCACCATCCCCGCTGAACTTGGTTTTGCTACAGAACACTCTCGAGCTATATGACCTTCCTTTCCACAGTTATAACATACCTTGGATTGTTGTGGACAGTTTGGGCTGATATGTCCCTCTTTCCCACATTTGTAACATTACGACCGGTGGTCGTTCTCCTCCCCTAGAAACAGTTGATGTTTGTGCTGACGTCTTCACGTTATCATTGTTGTACCTTCTCTTCTTGAAATCTCCTCCCGACTCGCTCCTTCTATTATCACGACCACGATTACCACCAGAGTGGTTACCGCTTTTGTCGAATGTTTTCCTCCCTGCTGGTTTTCATTGCTTCGATGACTGCCGCCACCGGTATGACCCTGGTTGTGGTCCCTCGGTTGCACATACTCATTATCTCGCTCTAATAATTGAGCCCTGTTTACAACATCTGAATATAAAGAAAATTTATGAGAGATAAGATATTGCCGAATCTCGGGTTTTAGACCTCTCAGAAACATCCTTGTCATTCGTTCCTCATTTTCGACCAAATGAGGTGCAAACCTGGATAACTCTGCAAACTTCGCCTCGTACTGGGACACCGTCATGTTGTTTTGTTCCAGTCTAATAAACTCAACCTCCTTCATATGACGAATACTTTCAGGAAAGTACTTGTCATTGAACAGTTTTTGAAATGTTTCCCAGGACATGTTGAGTGCGTCAGGCTGGGTACGCTTCACAGACTCCCACCAGTAGTCTGCCTCACCGCGGAACATAAATGTGGCGAATGGAACCTTCTGTTCCTCCGTGCATCCCAAGACATCAAATATCTTGGTAATTTGCTTGACCCACGTTTCCGCCATGATCGGATCCGGCTTTCCCTTAAATTCTGGTGGTCCCAATTCTTTGAACTGCTTAGCTGTGACAAACCGCGCGTTGTTATCATTTCCACCCGTATTCTGCACACGAGTCTCCCTCGTCTGATTTTGCATGAACTGCAAAAAGCTCCTAAACATTCCATCATTCATCGTTTGCTCGGTAACGTTGTTTACAGGAGGAATATTGCCTTCCTGTTGCACGTTCCCCTGGGTAGTGATCAAAGGTGTCTCCACGGTCTGATTTACTCCATTATTAACGTTCTCAGCTGCCATTCTTAAATACTGCCATAAAACAAGGGTTAATAGTCATGTCATATATTATCCCTATACTCTGACCGACCAAATAAACACCAAATAAACTTAGTCAGGTCATACTAGCGAAGGAATTCCCCGTCTCTCCCCTCCTAGTTCTTGTCTCACATCTCAGCCAGGGATCATATCCCTAAGCTCTGATACCAACTGTGACGCCCCCAGATAGGTATACAATCACCATTTATGAGTCGCCAAAGACATAGGTACAGAAAGCAAAACTACAACTTAAATAATACAATTGTCGTGCAAAAT